>CM034701.1:390661973-390671996 GCA_020142125.1 Phrynosoma platyrhinos
CTTCACAATATTACATGTTTAAAATAGCATTGAAAAGTTTTTCTGATGTTCGGTTGAACTCTGCCTCCCGCCTCCAAAAGTTAAACCTGTTAGAGCTGGTCCTACCCTCTGGGACAGCAGAGAACAAATCTGTCCCCTCCTGTCTGTGCCAGTTTTTGAGATATTTAAGGAGTGCAGTCATTTCACCCCAGAATTAATTCTGATGCCATTTATTTGTGCATGGGTTGCACAGTCTTCTCTCACCAAGCTGAACATGCCCAGCTCCCTCAACTTTTCTTCCTATGTTTTGCATATAGTCGGCCTGCCTCTCTTTTGCCACAATAGGTAGAACAGCAAGGAAGAGGAGTACCTCTTTAACCTACACACAGATAAATGCCAGCAGAATGAATTCTGTGGTGTAGATGCAGGGTTAAGTACAATAAGCCTTGCTTCGTATTGGATGGAAGTCCACCACGGAAGACCAGCAATCTCCAGGTAGAGAGTTAGGAAAGAATCTTGCCAAAAATCTTGCAGAGCTGTTGCTGCCAGTCAGACTTGATAGCACTAAGTTCGGCCAAGGGACTGGCTCAGTATCAGACAGCTTCTGATGTCCCTGTGCTCCGAAGGTGGAGATAGAGCCATGGACCTCATTAAATGCCATCTCCACCAAAAGCATCTTGTAGATACTTGGCCGTGTCTCAGACCACCGGGAGGGAAGAGCAGGGCTAGGAAAATCTGCTATCTGAAATGCTAGAGAGGCATGGCTGCCAGTCAGAGTTGACAAGACTGAACTAAATAGACCAAGGGATTGGATCAGTAGAAGGCAGTTGCCAATGTTCCTGTGTTCCTAAAGTATGGTCATGGCCATGGCCATGCCGCCTCGGAGTGTGTTGGATTCTCCTTCTTTGGAAGTTTTTAAACAGAGCCCGGATGGTTATCTGTTGGGGATGCTTTGATGGTGGGTTCTTGAATAGCTAGGGGTTGGACTAGGTGGCCCTTGGGGTCTCTTCCAACTCTAGGAGTCTAGGCCTTGTATTTAAATCTTCCAGACAGCAAGCATCCAGGTTTCAAGCACTCTGCACACAATGCAACTCGGAGAGTGTGCCGTTGTGTGCCTCACATTGACAGATTGAGTGGAGGAATGGGAAGGGGCTGGAGAGGGAGAGTGGGCTGCAAAAAAGGAGATCCTTGCTGAGCGTGCCAGCCTCATATCTTACCCACCGCCACCCTGTGCAGCCATTTTCTAAAAAGCATCTCAAATGAGTATGTGTGTGTATTTGTGTGTGTGTGTGTCTTGGCAGTGAGATACAGCAGAGAAAGGGGAGAAAAACCTCTTTTTCTGGTTCTCTGGAAGCAATGGTGGTTCTGATGCCTCTCTGCTCTCCCTGGATCTAAAAGGAGGGATAGAAGCCCTTGGCTAATAGATGCAATGCTCCTGAGAAGCTAAAAATAGCACTGGATCAGAGAGAGGCGGCCCTGTCCGGATTCGCAGTCCCTTCGCTGATGGTTATTCCCATTCCCATCACAGCATGCATTTTAATTGTAAGAGGAGGGACTTACATGTGATCACTCTTTCCTGTAAAAAGTAGCGATGCACAACCTCAGGCTTTTTCCCCTTGTGTATTACTGTCAATGTTCTGCAATTTGAAAACACTTTAAATAAATTAATAAAATAATTTTGACACTGTTAATGCTATTCACAAGGGGTTGGAAAAGTGAAGAGGGGTGGGTTTTTTGAGGGTGGTGGTGGATGCTTTTTTGGCCCCTGGCTCACAACAACAAACCGTTCTCTCTTGCATTCAGGTGTTTGGTTAATTTTTTTTTAAAAAAAAAAATCACTTTTCCAACCCCTTGTAAATAGAATGAAAGGTGCAGAAATATTATATTAATTTGTTTAAAGGTTTTACCAGTTGAGAGCCAGCGTAGTGTTTTAGGGTTTGAGCATTGGACTACTCTCTCCTTCATAGGTTAAGCTGAAGTTGACGGCAGTTAATTTTTTAATTAATTAATTAATTAATTAAGTTAAAAGAAAGAGCCAGCATGATGCCGTGGCTTGACTATGACCCCAGGTTCAGCCATGGAAACCCACTGGGTGATGTTGACCAAGTCACACTCTCTCAGCCTCAAAGGAAAGCAAAGACAACACATACCCCTGAATAAATCTTGTCCAAAAAAAAAAAAAAACCTCTTAGGGTTGCCATATGTCATAAATGACTTGAAGGCACACAACAATAACATTTATTTATTGTCTTCCAGTCCACAAGGGCTTCTGATAAGATGGACCAGAGGTGTCAGATCTACCTTTCCTAGCATTACTGTTATTTCTGGTTATCTCATTTTAAGTAGGATATAAACATGTTGGAGCAGGTTCAGAGAAGGGCAACAAAGGGGGGTTGCGGACTGCCAGAAATAGTGCAAATTGAGTCCACTTTTAGGGTTAGGGTTAGGGTTAGGGAATCATGGGAACTGTATTTTATTGTGGCACCACAGCTCTCTGACAGAGAAGGCTCAATGTCTGAGAAAAAAAAACTATTCCCATGATTCCCTAGCACTAGCACTAACCCTAAAAGTGGACTCAATTTGCGCTATTTCTGGCAGTCTGCAACCCCCCAAAGATGACAAGTGGTATGGAGAACAAAACCGATGAGGAAAGATGGGAGTTTGGCATGTTCGGCCTGGGGAAGAGAAGACTGGGAAGTGACATGATCACACTTTTTAAATACATTAAGGGCTGTCATGGAGAGGCAACTAAAAGTTTCTTCTCTGCTGCTCCAGAAGCTAGGACCAGGTCTAAGGGCTTTAAGCTACAGGAAGGTAGACTTTGATTAGACATTAGAAGGAACTTATGGTCAGCAAGAACAGTTTGGCAATGGAGGCAAATGCCTCGATAGTTGATGGAGTCTTTTTCTATGGGTGTTTTCAGAAAGAGGCTGGACAGCTCCCTGCTGGGAATGCCAGTCTAAGTGGAGATCTGAGTAGGAAGTTGGATTTGATGGCCCACATGGGGCCCCTTCCAACTCTATAATTCTATGATTCAGCACCAGCTCCCTTAAAGTTTGGACTGAAATCCAAAGCAGTCATGGGAGCCACCAGCAGCTATCTAGGAAGGGGCTCACAGTTGTGCAACGAATCCCTTGGAATCAAGGCTTATACAAAAATAAGCATAGTATCATCCCAAATCCACAGAACAGTGATACCTTTTGGGGGCCAAACAAAATGCACAAAATACATGTTGCAAGCTTTCGAAGCTCCACACTGGCTTCTTCATCAGGCAAAGGTGTTTAAAATCATACAAGAGAAAGAAAGAAAATGGATGATGCTAGTCATAGCCCTGAATTTGGCCAAGATGTGGTGGTGGTGGTGGTCCTCCATTCAGGTGGTATGGAAGGGTATTCATGCAGGTGGGTGCTTCCTCCTCCTTCTGGCCATGTGGGTACTGGGAGATTCAATCCAGGAAATAAACTTTAAATTCCACTAGCAAGACAAAAAGCTATTGCCTTTGAGATCCAGTTTCTCTCCAATCCTTTGCGAGGCTACAGGCCCCTTTGTTAGGAAGAGAACTGAATTTCTCAGGAAGCTTCTATGCTTTGGCATCAGGTAAATCTTTAGGTGTTGTTAAGGTTGTTGTCAACTGCCTTTGAGTTGACCCTGACTCATGGAGACCCCGTGGATGAGATATTTCCACAATCCCCTATCCTCCACTGCTTTGCTCAATTCCTGCAAATTCTGTGACCTCCCTGACTGAGTCCTTCCATCCAATGTGTGGTCTGCCTCTCTTTCTACACTCCTCCGCCTTTCCTAGAATTACTGATATTTCTGGCAATCCATGTCTTCTCATTATATGGCCAAAGTATGACAGCCTCAATTTAATCATCTTGGCTTCCAAAGAGATTTCCACCTTGATCAATTGATGACTGTCCATGGGATCCTCAGCACTCTTCTCCAGCACCACATCTCCAATGGGTTGATTTTCCTTCTCTCTGTTTTCTTTACCGTCCAGTTCTCACATAAGTACATGTTGATGGGGAATACTATGGCTTGGACTATTCTAACTTTAGTACTCAGTTGTACATCTTTGCTCTTCAAGATCTTTGCTAGTTCTTTCATAGCTGCCCTTCCCTGTCCTAGTCTTCTTATTTCTCAACTGTAGTCCCCACTCTGGTCAATGTTTGATCCTAGGTATGGGAACGCATTCACTATTTCAATTTCTTCATTGTCTAAGTTGAATTGATGTACAGCCAGCCTTCCACATTAGTTCCTTTGACTTTTGCAGATCTGATTATTCATGGATTTGATTAATCTATTCTCTGTAGGGATTTCTAGGTGCTCCAGCATGACTTTGTGGTCAACATGTGGAAGACCTAGAGATTCCTAGAGAGAACAATTCTGCAAGCATTTGTTGGTCCTCCAGTGTAATTCTGTGGTCAAGTTCTGCCAGTTGTTGACCACAGACATGTGCTGGAGGACATTGGTCCAAAACACACTGCAGAAATAATCCAGTTTGACACTGCTTTAACTGCCTTGGCTCAGTGCTAGGGAATCCTGGGAACTGTAGCTCATTGTGGCACCAGAGCTCTCTAACAGCAAAGGCTCAATGTCTCACAAAACTACAGTTCCCAGAATTCGTATCAAACTGGATTGTTTCTGCAGTGTGTTTTGGACCCTAGACATTCTTACAGAGATCGTATTTCAGGTTTTAAAAGATAATGTTGTTTTTATAATTTGTGGTTTTGCCACTTTCACAGGGACCCTGTGCCCCCGGGGATGTGAAGGGCCTATTGTATGTCTTCTGTGGTCATTATTATTATTTTTTTAAAAAATTGGTGGTCATTATTGTTAAGGTAAAACATGCCCATGCCTTTTCCCTTCTGATATTGATGTAATAAATGGTCTCCGAGGACAGGCGCCCTGGACTGGCTAGTGGCCAAGCTTTCTTAGGAGCATATTGGAGCTCTCAGGGAATGTAAGAGCATGGCTCTTCTGTTTGAAGTTTGGGGATCAACCTTCCCTAATCTCCCCAGAAGGAAGCCTCTGTTTGAAAGTGCAGAGATCAGATGCTCAAGGGATGCTTTCAGCTGCCCTCTAGCGGAAACATTCAGGTAGCAATTACACTCATTTTTCTCTTTCTCTCTCATTCCCTTTCTCAGAAATGGCAGCTGATGCAACTTCATCAGGAAAGCATCCAAAAGAAGCCTTTCTAAATCTGAAGTCGTAGGCTTTCATGGCCGGCATCCATAGTTTTTTGTGGGTTTTTCGGGCTGTGTGGCCATGTTCTAGAAGAGTTTCTTTCTGACGTTTCGCCAGCATCTGTGGCTGGCATCTTCAGAGAATCTGGCATCTTCTGAAGATGCCAGCCACAGATGCTGGTGAAATGTCAGAAAGAAACTCTTCTAGAACATGGCCACACAGCCCAAAAAACCCACAAAAACTTTCTCAATCTGTTGCCTTGCTGCAGAGGCCTTTGACTACAATTCCCATCATCCCCAGCACAGCCAGTGGAAGGCACCAAGCTAGTGTACTACAATTCTGCCTCCTCACCACCACCACCACCCACACGCATTCCTGAATATTGAAGGCGGAAAAAGTCCAGTGTTTTGTTGCAACTCAGGGTGCATCTACACTGTAGAAATACCATACTACAGGTTGATACCTCTTTAACTGCCACGACTTCATCTGACAGAATCCTAGTTTTGCGAGGCAGCTGCACTCTTTGGCAGAGAAGGCTGAAGACCTTGTGAAACTACAGATCCCAAGATTCCATAGGATGGAACTACAGTTCTTAAAGCGGTGTCAGAGAATGAAGATGCCAGCCTCTCTGAAGATGCCAGCCACAGATGCAGGCGAAACGTTGGGAATACATTCTTCTAGAACACAGCCTCACAGCCCGAAAAACCCACAGAAACCTAAATGTTTCTAAGCTCTCAGGGAAAAAAAATGTTAGTCTGTTGCAGCATTCAAAGGTTTCAAGCAGCTCTTCCACACTGCAGAAATAAAGCAGTTTCAACACCACTTTAAATAAATTTGCTTATTTAAAAATTATTTTTTAACAAAAGCAATTTTAATTTTAAATTTAAAAAAAGCCAGAGGTCTCGACTTTCTCCTCCTACTGAGCCTCACCCCACTTGCACCATCGCTTCCGCTAAATTCCAGTGTTTTAAAAGATGTAAGTGAACACTATGGCCCATTTCTGCCCAAAGACCCCCAAATAGACAGATTTTGGGGTGCACCAGGTGACACCCCTTTATGTGTCACTTGGTGCAGCCTGTACCCCCTAGTGATGCTTCCATTTGGAGTGGCAACCCACCTTTTATACAGATTGAACATTATCACACCAGGGCCAATTTCACAACAATAACGCTATCAGAAGATAACAAAATAGTAGCGCTAAAGCGATCTATATTTCTGCATAGTCGCACAATTGCACTGTAATGGCTACATAAAAATGAAATAGAAACGCTATTGTGTTCCGCATACATCCATTCATGTATCATTATTATATTGTGTGAAAATCAGGTTTCTGTCTCAAACAGAATAAAATAAACATTTATATAGTTCACAACATTATTTTTATCCAGTGCAAACCAAATCGTGCCCTACACCTCAAAACAAGACTGAAATCCACTACGAAAGCGATCCTAGCAATAAGAACGAATTGCCTGTACTGAAATGTAGTCTGGGTAAAGGTCCCGGATTGCTTAACCAATAGTGCGAAGAAATGTTATTAACTTCCGCAACTTCGCGATGGCGCTTCATTCGCACTATTGGCAAGCTATTCACGGCATTTTCCCATGAATAAGAAGTTGCGGGAGCATTCGAGTGTGTGCACGGGAGAAGTATGGGATGAGAACGACATCGTCTGAAAATCTTTGTATGATCGCACAATTATGTCAGAAGCATTCCTCTTCCTCCGGTTTCTTTTCCCTGTCTGATAATCTCCTTTATTTGGCTTTGAGAAACATCTGGATTCCCCCCCAACTCAGACCAGAAGTTAATTTTGGTGCCATATCTCTGGTTTTGTTTCAAAAGCAGCGATTTTGGTGGTCGGTGCCAGGGACAAAACCATGCCCCCTGGACCCACTGCAATTTCTCCCTCTGGCCATGGGTTGCAAATCATCATTTATTGTTCATTATGTTTTTTGGTAATGAAGGTCTAACTGTGTCACACTGCTGCTTCACATGTTTTGCAGTTTAACTAACATTTAGTTATTTTAATCAGAATGGGGTTTGGTCTGACTAAATAACGGGGGAGGAATAGCACATGATTCAAGCGCTGGCTCGTGCCATGCCTCATGCTGCTGTCGTGTGCCGTGTTGTGGGTGTGTGGGCGATGGTAGTGATGATACAGACAATATGGGGGGGATTATAGCAGCATGTTTGTACAAGAGTCAGCTTTTAAAATTAGGGGGTATCTGTGTCTTTGTGCAAAGATATATAGATCGTGCAAGAGAAAGAGAGACAGAGGCAGAGAGGGGTGGTTTCGAGTGATGGACTAGGACTCTGGGATATGAAGATCTGAATCCGCACTCAAGTTGCAAGGTAGAAATAACACAGTTTGATACCACTTTGCTGTAGCTCCATCTAGGAAGTCCTGGGATTTGTAGTTTTACAGGGTCTTTCACCTTCTCTGCCAAAGAGAGATGGCACCTATCAAAACTAAAAAAACCCATAGCATGGAGCCATGGCAGTTAAAGTGGTGTCAGACTGCATTATTTTTGCAGTGCAGAGCACCCTGAGTTGTAAACTATCAGTCTTAAGATTCTATAGGATGGAGCCATGGCAGTTAAAATGGTGTGGGACTGCATTATTTCTACAGTGTAGATACACCTGCGGTCGTGCAAATTAAGTCCAGAGATATAGGTGTGGGGCATTGCCCCTAGTAAAAAAGAAAATTTACAGTCCCTCCCCCAAATTTCTAGCATTCCAGAGAGTACAATGTTGAAAACTGTTCACACCTACAACACTTAGGTCCCATTCACACTATGGAATTAACCTGGTGTGAAACTGGGTTATTTCCGCGATATTCACACTGGTCCTAAATGCACCTGGCGCCATTTATGGGGGGCCACAGAGAAACCCACTTAACCCAATGTATTTGACACCAGGTCCCTTACCACCTCTTTTGTAAAGGTCCGGAACAATGCAGATCTTCCGTAGTGTAAGTACACTACTGAATTGATCTGGATCATACTGGATCGTTTCTGGAAATGGAAGTGCTTCCATTTTGAATCAATCCAGTGCATGTGTGAATGTCAACCAGGGTTTAAATGTCATGGAGAGATCCGGGCACGTAAACCGTAGTGGGAACATCAATTCATTATTGTGTCACTGCGGAGATCCAGATCTCCTTGGGGCAAAAATGTAAGTGTGAACGAGACTTCAGATTTGCTGTGTTTAAATCCCCTTGGTTGTTTGGACTGCTGTCCCCTTCCTTTGGATGCCTAAACTATACTTTTAAATGCTTAACTGGCATTTCAAATCAAGTTGTTGCAGTGCTGGAAATTTAGAGATTAGAGAAAAATATCAGTGATGGGGGAGGTCAGAAACTGCAACCCTGAGCACACTCTCTCAGCCTCTGAAGAAGGCAATGGCAAACCTCCTCTGAATAAATCTTGCCAAGAAAACCCCAAGATAGGGTATCCATCGGTGGTTACCTGAAAGGCACATAGCAACAACAAAGATATATGGTGTATTTGAACCACCTACACCACAAATACACACACACACAGGAGAGGATCTATTTGCTGTGGGATGCCATTTTAGCTGCAGTTAGACTTTTTAAGTCCCAATGTCTATTAAAAATTAGTTTTTTAATAAAAAAGCATAATAGGCAAACATACTTCTAAACAATTTAAAATGGGGCAGCCCTAGCACATGTGCCGCCTAGGTAAAATCAATTCGGCCTGACGGCTTTAATTAAAAGCCAACACTGAAATGATGCCAACGTCGGCCTCAACCAAGTCTCCAGGAGGAGGAAATTTCAGAACTCAGGTGGCACCAAAGAGAAGGTCCTCTCCCATGTCCTTCCACGTCTTATTTTTTCTTCTACTGGTGGATCCAGAAGACTCCCAAATCGCTCATCCAGCATGAGCAGCATGGGAGATTCTGGAAGTTATAAACCAAAAAAAGTAACTTTCCCAGGCCCCAGGTTCTTCCAAAAGCAAAGCTGTTTTTCAGGGAATTGGGAGGAGAGTTTTATTACTCTTTTACACCTGGCTCAAGCTTCTCCTGCACTTTTTCCTTGTTCATTGATTGCCAACCAATCCGGCTGAGTTTACCGACACATTTGTCAAGCCGAGTCTAGACACTCCGCTAACGTTTGTTCCGGGACACGGACATTTGCCATTTATTGCAAAGTGCTGAGGAACAAAGTTAGCTAACATTTAGAAACACGGGTGGCTAACTTGAGTTAATCAGCCATTAATTAACCTGAATGCAAACGGAGGCAGATCTTTTTTTTTTTTTTTTAAAAACCTCCTAAAACACCGAAGGATGGACCTGCACAGGTAGTGAAATGAGATGAGACTATGCTGGCAGTAAGGTTTCCAGATCCCAGGACCTGGCTCCAATCTTCAGCAACTTAGGACAAGGGGGGAAAATCCCAGAGTGAGAGCACTGCCTTGAAAAATTTGTCTGTGTATAGCTATTCTCTTTTGCTTCTTGTGTGAATAATAGGTGGAGGCCATCTGCAACTCTTGTGAATCAACATTTTCCATGGGCCTGGGAGTGAGATTGGGAAGGTCTAAAATAGGGGCAGGCAACTGTTAGAGGTTTGACGACTGCATCAGAGAACTGTATTCCCATACCATCCAACTGTCCTGAATTGGCAGGGACAGTCCTGTTTAATCCTTTGCCATCCTGCTTTCTCAGCTGCTTTTAAAATGTCTCAGTTTCTTTCTCCTCCTCCCACTTTACCCCTTTGTCCTCAGCTTACTTCAGTTGCTGCAAACTGGTTTCAAAGTGCAAAAGTAGTTTGCACTCCATTAACTTTGCAGGAGGGAGAGGAAAGGAGGGATGAAATCTTGCCTTTCCCAGTTAGTTTGTTGT
>CM034701.1:390680672-390730457 GCA_020142125.1 Phrynosoma platyrhinos
GGGGGGGCCACATCTGGCCCCTGGGCCTTAGGTTGCCTACCCCTGTCTTTGACAGTGCCTTCAAGTTCTCCTTCTTTGAAAGTTTTTAAACAGAGGCTGGATGGCCATCTGTTGGGAACGCTTTGATTGTGTCTTCTTGCATGGCAGATTGGAGCTGGACTGGGTGGCCCTTGAGGTCTCTTCCAACTCATGATTCTGTGACCTACTCTATTCTATAGTGCTACGCTATTCTGCTTTGGTCAGACTTTACCTGGAATACTGCATCCAGTTCTGGGCCCCACAATTCAAAAAGGATGTGGAGAAGCTGGAGCAACAACCAAAATGGTGAAGGGTCTGGAAACCATGACCTCTGAGGAGCAACTTAGGGAGCTGGGTATGTTTAGCCTCGAGAAGAGAATGTTAAGAGGTGATATGATAGAAAGGCAAAGGAGGCCACCCTACTACCGACTACCCTGAAGTGTGTTCAAAGGAGAGAGACCAAAATGGTGGAACCATGCCTTATGAGAAGAGACTTAGGGGGGTTGCAGACTGCCAGAAATAGTGCAAATTGCGTCCACTTTTAGGGTTAGGGTTAGTGCTAGGGAATCATGGGAATTGTTTTTTTTTTCTGAGACATTGAGCCTTCTCTGCCAGAGAGCTCTGGTGCCACAATAAAATACACTTCCCATGATTCCCTAACCCTAAAAGTGGACTCAATTTGCACTATTTCTGACAGCCTGCAACCCCCCTTAGGGAACTGGGTATGTTTAGCCTGGAGAAGAGACGGCTAAGAGGGGATATGATAGCCCTGTTTAAGTATTTGAAGGGATGTCACATTGAGGAGGGAGCAAGCTTGCTTTCTGCTGCTCCAGGGATTAGAACCCGGAGCAATCCATGCAAACTATAGGAAAAGAAATTCCATCTGAACATTAGGAAGAACTTCCCGACAGTAAGAGCTGTGGAATGGGCCACCTTGGAGAGGATTCTGTATGGTGTGGTATGGGAGGACATCAATGGATGCGGTGACGCCATGAATTATCGCATCAGGTGATGCCAACCCTAGTGACGCCACAAACAGTGGCGTGACAAAACAGCTTGATATAGTTGTCTACAAGAGTAATAAGGAGTGAATAATTTACAGAGGCTTAGGGAAACTTGAACTTGATAATGGTCCAGAACATGCTGCAGAAATAGTCCAGTGTGAGACTGCTTTAACTGCCCTGGCTCAATGCTAGGGAATTCTGAGAGCTGTAGTTTTGTGAGACATTTAGCCTTTTCTATCAGAAAGTTCTGGTGCCAGAATAAACTACAATTCCTAGGATTCTCTAGCATTGAGCCAGGGCAGTTAAAGTGGTCTCGAACTGGATTATTTCTGCAGACCAACGTTTTAAGTGGAGGAGGCCATCTGCAACGCTTGTGAATTGACATTTTCTATGGGCCTGGATTTGAGATTGGAAAGGTCTAAAACAGGGGCAGGCAACTGTCAGAGGTTGAGGGAGTGCATTAGAGGACTGTATTCCCATACCTTCCAACTGGCATGGATAGTTCTGATTAATCTTCTGTCATCCCACTTTTTCATCTGTTTTTAAAATGTCCCGGTTTCTCCCTCCTTTCATTTTCACCCTTTGTCCTCAACATACTTCAGCTCCTGCAAACTATGTTTGAAATGCAAAAGTAATTTGTGCTTAATGAACCCAGCCAGGAGGAAGAAGAGGAGGAGAGAATTTTTCCCATCCCATTAGAGTCAGGCAAAAGCAAACATCTATCTTGCTTGTTCTTCCTCGCAACCTTTGCCATCTTGACCACACTCGGATGTTACTTGGCCACACAAGTCCCAGGTTTCATCTGTGAAATGTAGAAAGGTGTACTGTATTGTCACCTGCCCAGAAAAAAACACCATTGCAAGTAAGATGTGATTTGTAGGTTTTGTTTAACTGTGGACTCTATAAGGCACTTCGATTTTTAATTCCACAGTTTAGTAACTTGATGACCTAGGGGCCATAGATACCAACTGTTAGGATGTTGCTGATTTATTCTGGTGTCACGTTCAGAGGACACACAATCACAACAGGTTTAGTTGCCATGAGGTCAACAGGGTGGGAATAGTCAGCCAGAGGAATAAAGCCAACTCACTGTTATTGAAAAGTATTCTAGTCTCTTTCACACTACAGAATTAAGCACTTAGGGCGCATCTACACTGCAGAAATAATGCACTTTAACACTGCCATGGCTCCATTCTTCAGAATCCTGGGATATGTACTTTTGTGAGGCACCGGCATTCTTTGGCAGAAAAGGCTAAAGACCTTGTAACACTACAAAGCCAAGATTCTGTAGGATGGAGCTACAGCACTTAAAGTGGTGTCAAATTGCATTATTTCTACAGTGTAGATGCACCCTTAGATACCTCCACAGCTACATCCTACAGAATTCTAGGATTTGTAGTTTAGTACATATCTCAAAAAACAACAAATCCTAGGAACCCATAAGGTGGAGCTGTGGCAGTGAAAGTGGAATCATACGACTATAAATGTCTCGTGTGAAAGAGATAGCCAAGGTGATAAAAGATCTAGGCAGCAGAAGGCTAAAGAGGAGACTAGCAAGATTAAAATGGGAAACATATCATGTATGAAAGAGGAAGCTTTGCTGATTTAAGCCATTTTAGGAACTGCCAGCAAGCAACACGTTTCCTCATCCAGTGTGAGCAACTTTCTGAAGTATGGGGGGCACAAGTGCCTGTCAATGGACCTCGGAGTGCCCGACTCCCGTCTCCCCAATTACTATTTGTATTGATTTAAATTACTCAAAATACCGGAGCCTGGAGTCAATTTTGCCATGTTTCTCTCACACACTCCCAGGTTCTTTTGCATCTACACTGTAGAAATAATGCAGTTTGACACCACTTTAACTGCCATGGCTCCATCCTACAGAATCCTGGGTTTTGTAGTTTTGTGAGGCATCAGCACGCTTTGGCAGAGAAGACTAAAGACCCGGCAAAACTACAAGTCTTGGGATTCCCTAGGATGGTGCTGTTGTTTTTGTTGTTGTGTGCCTTCAAGTCGATTCTGACTTATGGCAACCCCAAACCTATAACTGGGTTTTCTTGGCAAGATTTGTTCGGAGGAAGTTTGCCATTGCCTTCTCCCGAGGCTGAGAGATTGTGACTTGCCCAAGGACAACCAGTGGGTTTCCATGCCCAAGCGGGGAATCAAACCCAGTCTTCAGAGTTGTAGTCCAACACACAAACTACACTGGCTCTCTTAGAACACTTGAAATGGTGTCAAACTGCATTATTTCTACGGTGTAGATGCCCCTAGAAGAGCCAGCGTGGCATGGTGGTTTGAGCATTGGCCTATGACACTGGAGACCAGGGTTCAGATCTCCACTCGGCCATGGAAACCCACTGTGTGACCCTTGGCAAATCACATCCTCTCAGCCTCAGAGGATGGGAATGGCAACCCGCCTCTGACTTAGGGTCGCCATAAGTCAGAAACAACTCGAAGGCACACATCAACAACAACAGATGCCCTTAAGGCCTAATGGAGGATTTTTTCCAAAATAGCAATTGACTAGAAGTTTCTTCTGGGGTTTTTTTTTGGGGGGGAGGGAATACAAGCCCCCTACACAATTCAAATAGCGCAAGGAGAGGGCCAAAAATTTGCCACATTTATCACTTATGCTTCCTTTTAGAGGCAAGGAAGCATTTTGAGGTTAAAAAGAAAATCTCTGAAAATTCAAAAAATTGCAGGGCCCTTGAGATCCACCAGAATGTGTCCACATTCGCTATCTTTGGCATAAGCCGAGTAAACTCGCTGCCTCTGTAGGTGATGAAATTCATGCAAGCAGTGGCCCAGATGTATTGCACGGCACGGACGTGCTCACGTCGCAGGTCAAGGAATGATGCTTCTGCTTATTTTTCTCTCTCTCTTCCTCCTCTAGATCTTTTTCGCTAACGTGGCCCGCAATTGTAAACATGCTCCACACCTGCCCCCCTGGAGGATGCGTTCCTTGTCCCGTGCTTCCTGTTTAACTCTGTGGATTTGTGTGTTCTTCCGGCAGGTGTGTCCTCTGTGGCCTCCCTGATGTCCCTGGCTTGGGTGCTAGCCTCCTATCACAAGCTTCTTCGGGACTCTAGGGATGACAAGAAGAGCATGAGCTACAGAGGGGCCCTTATCCATCTCTTCTGGCGCCTCTTCACCATCTCATCCAGAGTTATCTCTTTTGCCCTCTTTGCTTCCATCTTCCAGCTCTATTTTGGGATCTTTGTCGTGGTCCACTGGTGCGCCATGGCCTTCTGGATCATCCATGGTGGGACAGACTTCTGCATGTCTAAATGGGAGGAGATTCTCTTCAACATGGTGGTAGGGATCGTGTACATTTTTTGCTGGTTTAATGTCAAGGAAGGGCGGACCCGATACCGAATGTTTGCCTATTACACCGTAGTCTTGACAGAGAATGCAGCCTTGACGCTCCTTTGGTATTGGTACCGAGATCCCGACACCACTGACTCCTACGCTGTGCCAGCACTTTGTTGTGTCTTTCTTAGCTTCGCTGCCGGGATCGCGCTGATGCTCTTGTATTACGGCGTCCTGCATCCCATGGGGCCGAGAGCTAAGATTTTTGCCAGCTCCTGTTGCGCCGAGTTGCTCTGGGGCATTCCTTTGCCCCCTGACATTGAACCCATGGCCCCCCAGACCCCTGGGTACAGGGCGGCCCAGGCTACGCCAACCAGAGCGGCCACGGAGCAACAGGAGGAACTCACAGCTGACACTTGCTTGCCAGTTTTCCAAGTGAGAGCAATGGTGCCATCAACTCCGTCTGGGAGACCCTACCACCCCGAAGGCCCTCTCATTAAGATAGACATCCCAAGAAAGAGGTACCCGGCTTGGGACGCCCATTTTGTAGACAGGAGGTTGAGAAGGACTATAAACATTCTCCAGTATGTCACTCCCACCGCTGTAGGAATTAGGTACAGAGACGGACCTCTCTTGTATGAATTGCTACAGTATGAATCTTCACTTTAAAAGCTCCTTTAAACACAAACACACATACACACATACACACACACACACAAGCACACACTGTCACAGACAAACAAACAAACAAACAAACAAAATTAAAGGAGGGAATTTGGGGGTGGGAAGGGTTGGGTTAATTGTTTACGGTCAACGCGGCTCATGAAACTTACCTTCCAATAAGTTTTCTTTCTGGTTGCAGTATTGTATTTTAAAACAAAAAAAAAGGGAAAAAATTAAGAGAGAGATCCTCTATGTTTTGTAAGTAAAAACAAAAAGAAAAACTTTCCTTTTGTTTTTTACGCACAGGAAAAAACAACAACAACACAAACCAACCAGTATTTCAAACTTCCACGCTTTAGAGGTCGGAGAAAAGCGAACACCTCCGCCTCTGAGTTTTATACCTTACACCAAGTGTAGGACATTATCATAGGGATTGGTGCTGATTGAAAATAATACTAATAATACTAATAATAAAAAAATAAAACAAACAAACAAAAAAACCTACAACTGCCTTATGCCCTTAGGTGCTGAGTTTCATTATGTACTGTCACCTCCCTCATGCAAACTCTGATGATTTTAAGGACAGATATAGATATATAGATAAATGTATGTATATTTGAAATATATATATATATACACACACACAAACACACACACACACACACGTGTATGTGTGTAGATGTATGTATATAAGCTATTCTAAAAATATGAAACTAGACCAAAAAAAAAAAATCAGATGAAAAGGAAATGTCATTCTTTCTATTCAGTTGGTGCAAAATGGCCAAAATTATTATCCCTGGCTAAACAATTGACCAAGCTAGCCTTGAAGACGGATCATGGCTGTATCCTGATTTGGCACAGAAGTTATTTTAATAGTACATATTTAAATTCTGTTTCCTCAGGCCAGTCTGAATTATGTTTGGCATGTCATGACTGCATCCCTGATGCAGAGGAAAAAAAACTGGGGGTGATTCTTTATGATTCACTGTACTTAGCTTGAATCTCAGGGTGTAATCCTCTTTCTTTCCAAGTCAATGAAAAAACAGCTTTTGACGGGCACCCACTTTACTGAAGCAATTGGCATCCTGTTAGAGATATATTTGCTGGTGAATTGGTTACCCAGTTCATTGAAATGGCGTGAATTCACTCATGGGGCGCCAAAGAATCCATGAGCAGATTTCTTATTTCCATTTAACTGAATCGGGGAACCATTGCATCTTTACATTGGAACTTCTCTCTGCCTACAAGAAATTGTTAAAGTTGGGGTGTCAGTCTCTGAAAGCGAGTTATTTCATTGGGTTTTTTCTTCTTCTTGCAATTGATATTGGGATCAATAAGCTTCAGAATAACAAAACACTTGTCTGTTTGATTTCTGGAAATAAATTTTAGATGGCCTTTAACTCAAACAAAATACCAAAAAAAAAGAAAAGAAAGAAAAAAAACAAGAAGGACTTAAAAATGTTTTTCTTTTTAAGTTCCATAATGATTGCCCTTCCCTCCCCACAACCATTCTCAGTCTTAATAAAACTCAGCATAGTAGCAAAAAGAAAGTTAATTTACAGGCACAGCTCTTAAGCTTTGACTGGTAATTGGGCTTTTGACCTGCAGGCATCATTTTAAGGCTGTAAAGAGGGAAACATGAATTGAACCGGTAATGACACATTTCATTTTTGTAAGGGCCTTAAAGTGATCTTAAATAGTGTTCCGTGATTTGTGCATGTTTTTCTGCTTTCTAAGGAAAAATGGAAAACAACCCATGGAAAATTGAGAATTGAATCTTGGAATGGGAATAACTCATCACTGAGGTGTTTCTGGCGAAAATTTGGTGCTTAATATTTCTATCGTTTATTGTTGTGATGGTTTAGCCAAGAATCATTTGACTTTCCTCATTGCATTTTTCTTTCCTGGGGAGCTGCAGACACATACTGGTTTCAGTGGTGCCCGCCACTGTACGAACATAGAAAGGAAACAACGCATCTAAACATCTGGATGGTCTAGCATAGGATCCCAACTTCAGCACTTAGACCTCTACTCGCTGGAAAACCTAAAAGAAAAACAACCCAACAGCCTAGACACTTTGTGTGAAACATACATGATGTCTGAAGGTTTACACTAGATTCCTTTCTTCCTTGTGACTGGGCTGAAATGGTTGACTGTGCGTACATGATTTCCATTCAAAGAATATATTGTTTTGTTAAAGGATTTTTTTTCTTCCTCTCTCATCTAGGGCATCTTTTCAGTTCCCTGCTGCAAAAGACTGAAGGGTGAAGGGGGAACAAGCAAACCAACAAAAGCTAGTGTTTACTTCAGTAAAAGTGATTGCATTTTCTGTGTGTAGGTGCAATTTTTTTTAAAAAAGAAAAATCAGAAATATTGTTAATGTGTTTTAAAATGGCAAAAAAATTAATAATAATAACCCAACAAGAAACACCATTCGAAATACAAGCTCAACTGAGGAGGGGTGCAGTTCTGATGACTTATGTGTAATTGCTTTTTAAAAAGTTTAATTTGCAAAGACTTTAAAAAAAAGTCACACCAATTTGGTAACTTCTTTTCTTTACTTTTCTTTTCTGAAGCTGAAAGGTTTTCACCTGAATATACCTGACAAAGAAACAATTTTTGTAAAGGAGAAATGCTTTGCAGTGGCCTGGGCATTATTCTTGTTATTATTCTTGTTATTCTTATTCTTCTTACTAGTGCTATTATTGAATTTTTTTCAGTGTGTTTTAAAAAAGGCTTGAGGATTTATTGCCAGATGCACAAATATCCTAAAAACATTTTAAGCCAAATTTTCCACTGGTCTCAGGGCAATTAATAATTCTTGTATATCTAGCATCTCTGGGCTTCTTGTTGTGATTTGTTCAATGAGCACATTTTAAAATTAGAGCCTTAATTTTATTTAGTAGTTAGCTAGTTAGTTTCATTCTCCTCAACTCTCATACTCTCACCTTGTTCTAATTTACTGGGGATTGCTCCTATTTTGTGACTAAACCTCTATTTTATTTATTCTATTTTATTCCATTTTATTTTCCATATTTCTCCCAATATGGGACCCAAGGCAGCTACTGTTTAGCTTTGATAAAATATTTTCTTAAAGCTTTCTTTATAGGCACATACATGCAGGTGGAGTCTTCTTCTTTTAAAATGCTGGTCAGCTAAGTATAAGACTGTGGATGGATGCTGTTAAGAGCCAAGCCTCTACAGAAGAGAACTGCATGAGAGAATTGGGTAGGAAACGTTTCATTTACCTTATTGACATAAAATATATCCAGGGATGTTGGCCATATAGCAAAGTACAATAACATCCAAAATCCACAAAACAACTATGCGTTTTCTGGGTCAACCAAAATGCACAAAATACATGTTGCAAGTGTTCGAAGTTCTACTGGCTTCTTCATCAGGCAAAGGTATTAAAAATCATATAGGAAGAGGGGAGGAATGACAATGTTACAGGCTTGCATTTTGTCAAGACATTGCTGTCGTTGTTCTCAGTTAAGATGTCATGGAGGGATATCCATGCAGGCGGGCTATTCCTCCTTCTAGCCATGTGGGTGATGTGAGACAAGGCACCTTAAAGTCCAGAAAAGAATATTTAAATTCCATTAGCAACACAAAAAGATACTTCCTTTGAGATCCAGGTTGTCTCATTAGCTATAGAAGATAATGCACTCAAGTTCATGTGCCCAGAAAGGGCACTACCTCATAGTCCAACGCTCAAACCACTACGCCATGCTGGCTCTCATTCTTCTTCTTAACTCTCTTTATTATTAAATAGGATTTTATATTTCTATGGAACATTGAAGAATACTAATTTACTATCAAGCTAGTCAGACCTCCTGTTAATTACTGTTAAGGCTGCCATTATGCGATGGTGGCAGTCCATCTGGAATTTATTAATTTATTTATATTAACAGCACCCATTGGAGGCCGTTTTCACTAGCTTCTATGTAATTCAAAAAGACTGCCATGTCAGGCTCTTTTTAAGCATAAAAGAGATAAAGGAATATTGTACAGTTTTTGTGGATTCAGCTTATGGCATCAGATCCACCTGAAGAAATGGTCTTAATGCATGAAAGCTTTATGTGCGAAATTTCTTCTTCCCAGGTAGTCTCAAAGGGGCCACTGCATTCCTCCATCTCTTTTTGACTATTGCTATGATGAATCTGTGTGTAATGGTTAGACTAGGACTGCAGAAATAAAGCACCACTTTATCTTCCATGGCTCAATGCTACTCTGAGCCACCTTGGATCCCAATAAAGTGCTATTTTATGGGATTTGTAGTTTGGTGAAGCACCAGAGCTCTCTGACAGGGAAGGCTAAATATCTCACAAAACTACAAATCAATGGCATTGAGTTATGGCTGTTAAAGTGGTGTCAACCCGTTTTGTATCTGCAATGTGGGAACAGCTTAGGACTGGAGAGACCCAGGTTCAGCTCTCCATGCTCTTCCACAAAGTTACTTTGAAACAGTCCCTTTCTCTCAGCCTAACCTATCTTACAAAATTGTTTTGGGGATGAAATAGGAGTTTGGGCATGAACAGTACTTTGAGAATCAGGGAACATGAACATAATAAATAGGTGCGTTATGAGCTATCAGTAGTAGAAACATAGGAAAGTCCATTAAATTTTTTAAATGATAATATGACAGCCAATGACAGCTGTGAAATTTCTTCAGTCTGCAAACTCACCTGAGTCTGAGCGTAAGTGGAGCTTAAATAGTGCTAGAAAGTATAGTGGCTGGATGCTTCTTAGATGATCTGCAAGCAGTTATTACCTTCCAGCCTGCTTCAGAGGACTGTTGTGAGGTTAAATGGGTGAAAAGCCATGCACACTGCTTGGATATTCTAGAGGAGGACTGAAAATCAGTGTAAGTAATGAACACAACCATTTCTTCTCCACATTTACCTTTTTGGTTGATTTTGGTTCACCCTATGACATTTTACATTTAAAATCAGGCTTTTGTGGTCTGTATTTAATTATCAAAGAAGTCTTGTGGCTCTTTAAAAATTAACAATTTTTATTTCTCTCCTCCACACAAAGCTTGAGAGGTAGGTTGAGCAGCGAGATAGTGACTGGCCCATTGACACCCCATGCCATTCATGGAAAATTGGGGATTTGGAGCTGCACTCAAGATCAACACTTTCCCTACTGCACTGTACTGCACTAGTCATCTCTTTAACAGACATCTACCTCACCCCATGTCTTAGGACACGTGCACACATACACAAGTGATTGTGCAAAACGTGGGTGCTATTTACATCTCACCCAGAGGGTGAAAAGCAGTCAGGGGATAAGAAAACAATGTTGGCTTGGGGACATACACCATCAAGGCTTGTTATATGCATTTGCATGTAACCTAAATACACAGCCAACAGTTGCTGATCTCGAATGCAATGGGGTGGTTAAGTAGACTACCCAGTTCTAATCTGGCTTCTACCATGAATTGCTATATGGTCTTGGGCAAGCTACTGCCTTTCTGCCTGAACTGACCTCTCTTTCAGGGGTGTAGATTTTCTTGGGAGAATTGTACTAAATGCTTTGCATCAGAACAGAACAGAGATATCAACTCTGGTGGTTAGTACATGGATGGAAGGCCGCCAATGAATCCCAAGTGCTGTAGGCTCTATTTCAGAGGATAGTTGTTGTTGTGTGCTTTCAAGCCATTTCCAACATATGGAGACTCTAAGATGAATCTATCATGGGGATTTCTTGGCAAGATTTGTTCAGAGAAGGTTTTCCATTGACTTCCCCAAAGCTGAGATAATGTGACTTGCCCAAAATTACTGACAAAACCACCTCTGAGAATCCCTTGCCTAAGAAGACCCTGTGAAATTAATGGGGTCGGCATAAGTCAGCTGGCTATTTGAAGAGTACATGTGGAGTCCTCCCCCCTCGAATCTTCATGAATTTGCATGAAATATATCAGAGGCAAAATTCATCACTCTCCACCAGAGCTTCTCTAAGCATCCTTTGCTGCCATTTTCTACCCATCAGCCCCTTTCAGGGTAATCATACACAGTGATCTATAATGTCACTCCTTGCAGATTCCTGCCGGATGCAGGAAGGACCTCTAAAGGGTGTTGTGTCTTGTTCCCCTCCACGACCAAAAGAAGGCTTGCCAAATATACCAGCATTTCACCACCCCAGCATTTCATCCCAAATTTGATCACTTTGCAGTGTATTGGTTCTATAAATGCAGTGTGTGTGTGTGTGTGTGTGTGTGTGTGTGTGTGTGTGTTTGCTTTCAAGTCTCCCCTCGACTTATGGCAACCCCATGAATTTAATAGGATTTTTAAAGGCAAGGAATACTCAGAAGTGGTTTTACTACTTCCTTCCTCTGAAATATAGCCCACAGCACCAGGTATTTGTTGGTGGTCTCCCATCTGAGTACTGATCCAACTTAGCTTCCAAGATCAGAGAGGATCTGGTGCAATACAGCATACTTTTCTTATGCATGCCTCTGTCGTACCACGTATACTCTGAAAGTATGTGTTAGGCAAGGCGGAAGTTTGCTCACCATTTTAGGAAAGCAAACTGTGATCAAGATTTGATAGTTTTGCAAATCTGGTGCTTAACCAACATTCCCTGTGGCATGTCTCAACAGAAGCCCCGTGGTGCTTTCAAGAAAAAGAAATTTTTAAGTCTACAAGTACCAAAGGACACACGCTGAACCATCAGTATTTGTGTGCATACATAATTTGGCTAGTTTGCATCTTTCTCTGCTGCAAAAACCTTCTCGTGCCTGTTTGTCTGTGCCATTTTTGGCAAAAAACAGACTTCACAAATCTGTGAGTGGGTCAGTGGGAAATTATAGAAGCTAGCAATTCTGTCCCTCTTGGCCTTTTCCCAAATTTCACACATCAAATTGAAGTTGGTTGGAACGTTTCCTATTTCACAACATGAGAAGGAAACACGGTTCCTTTTCTGAAAGTTGCGTGAAAGTGTTTCCACACTTGTCTTCTGCCTTAGAAGTTCTTGAGAATGGCCTATGACTGTTGAACTCATGTGGGGAAACAGAGGGAAGATATTCCTTTTCACAACTCAGGTATATTCTGGTGCAGAGAACCTCAGCTAATGGTTAAGACATCAAGGCTTCCCCCAAAGGTATGTGGGCAAATGTTTCATTGATGCATTCTGCCGAGAACACTTTCAGCATTGTATTGTTTACTTGCCTGGTTCTAAATACAGAATGATCAGGATCTGTTGCTGGTCTGTTCTAGCCGAAACAAAGGTGTGGAAACTTGTCCTACAGAGACATCACTACATGGTGACCTGATACCGAGATATTTTTGCACTAAGAGAGTCTGGAATCCAGCAGGATCTCTGAAAAAGGGAAATTACAAGTGTTCGTGTGTGTGTTTCCACTGGATCTGGTCTGAACTATGGGCTGATTCACTCACGGATGTATATGTTAATCTGTGATTCATTATACCGGACGGCTAGAATCTGAATGCGTGAAATGATTGCCATGAAAAGTGTCATGTTTGCTATAATACTAAGCAATGTGAAAAGACTCTTAGTGGGTGTTACATCCGTGATGGCTCCTTTTAGACATGCAGGTAACCATTGGATGTTACAACACCAAATGATGACCTGCTGAGGTGAAGCAGCCCATGGGTTGAGTTATTATGAACTGGAAAATGTGTGGGAACTCCTATGGGAAGAAAGCAATTTAGCTCTGAAATTATTCTTCCTTCTTCCCCCGTATATCTCAGCATCTGGATAGTGCGGTGTGGGGAGAGATGACTGAGGCTGGCAATACCAGGCATCCTTTAGTGTTTTGAAATATTATTTATAAATAGTATTTTAAAATCATACTGTGTTAGATCCTTTTGGAACATACACGAAAAGATTAAGGCGACTTTCCATTCAAGTTCATATGTGCTTTTTTGCTTCCTGTGTATGGGTTTGAGGCTTGTCTGCTGCCATGGTGAGATAATGTTGAGGTTGCATTCTGACTTTTATGACTTGGAAACATTGGGTTCTCTTCCTAGCTCTTTCTTTGCACAAAAATCCAAAATCTGTCCTTTAAGCTTTCTGTGTCTTCAGTTTATCTGTCTGTAAATGTTTTGTGATCACCTTAACCTACCTCACAGGGGTGTTGTGAGGCCCAGTGACCACCTGCCCAGCATGTGGATGAAAGGTGCTAAACAGTATGATGTGTTTACTGTCTTTGTTGTTTGTTTTATTTGATCATTTGGTCCAGGAGTGATTTGTTAATCGTGAACCGAAAACACTATGGTCTTTGCGAATGGCAGTGGGCCAGCCTGCCCATCTGTGGGTCTGGAAAATGGACTTTCTCATTGCATAAAGTCAAGGTGCAAGGCTATCTTGAGACTGGTTCACTCATTCACTTGGTGACTCCCAAATAAATGTGTGAACAGGCTCCCTTGAAAATCCTTGCAGGTGAAGTGATATGAACTTACGGTGTTTGATCTCAGATAGCATGTTCACACAAGCACTATAACACACACACACACATATACATACACGCGCACATAGCATAGATATGGGAAAATGAGTGTAGATATGGGAGAACAAGTCCCTTATACAATCTTAGATCTCACCTGGTACTGTGTGCCATTTTCTAATGTTTTAATAAGTGGTTTTTCTCTCTGTTTCTGACCTGAGCAGCTTTCTAACCGACACTTGGTTACTTGTGTTGGTCTTAATGCTTGCCATCTTCCTGTCAAACACAGTGAAATGCTTGCTCATACTTTGGGGAGTAGCCTTGATTCACTTGGGGGAAATCAGCCTATAGCTATAGGTTGCAGAGAAACCCCCTCATTGTTTGACTTTGAAAGGTTCGTTTAATTGCCTTTATGTTTCCTATTTGCCTAGCCTAGGAGTCTCAGTTGCTTTTGCTATATTGGTGGTTGTTTCTTTTAAAAAAAGTATATATTATTTCCTCTTACTATTATTTCCTCTTACTATTATTTTACCTGTATTACCTTGTAATAAGGCAATGAATGGGAATGGGAATGAATGAATGAATGAAAGAGCAAAAGAGGTGCCGAAAATCTATCACAAACAGTCCCATCCATCCCTGAGTAGTTCCTCCAAACTACTAGTGCCGCTAGTTTTGTACACCCAAATGGGCTCTGGGCATGAGTTGAGACAAAAAATAACCCACCCCTTCCTCCAATAAAACAGATTTGAACCCAGGGAGGGTATTACAATCGTCAACAGTATGGGTGGATTTCAGTGCAAAGGACAGAAAGGACCAAAATTGTTTGTTGAGTGTAAATGTCAGGGAGGGGAAGGAATAAGGATTCTGTGTTAAAGCAACAGGTTAATTCACATTGCTTTCCAAACCGGACTGAGGAGCAGAAGGGGGCTCCAAAATTGTCTGAGGACCTGAACACATTACAAAATAATTGGTGGTATCTCAGCGGCCCCGAGAATGGCTATAATGTCTGTTGCTAAATTTAGGAGGTGGCCCCCAATCGTACAATTTGCTCCCCGCACAGTGCCATTTCACAGTGGCCATAGTTCTGGTGCTTGCATTCAGAGATGCCTTTAACCAAATGTAAGCAATGGGTATTGGTACTGGTATTGAATCAGAAGATAACCTTGGAATACCTGGGTATTTGGATTGGATACGTGTATCCCCCATTTCTACAGATCAGTTTATAATTCTTCTTAATACTCATTTTTAAGCCTGGCTGGAAAATATGGAAGAGAAAGATAAGGAGAGGAGGGAGAGGAAGAAATATGTGTGAGAGAGTAGGTCAATCTTTCAAATAGCTATGTTCTTCTAAAACCAAACCTTCCATTTGGGGTTGTGATTCCCCTCCTCAACTAGCTCACAAACTTAAATCCAATTGTTAGTCCCAATTAGAGTAGTCCCAGTGTATCAATAGAACTTTCTTATGTATCGGCTTACTAGGTTCCCATTTATTACTGGATCTGCTTTGCTTAGATTAAATAATTGGATTTAGGATTCATATGCTGCAGGTTAAGTCTCCCTTATCTGAAATGCTTGAGACCAGAGGTATTTTGGATTCCCCCCCCCCCCATTAGAATACCTATACGTACATAATGACCTATCTTGGAGATAGGACCCAAGTCTAAACACAAACATTCATTTATGTTTGTTATACACTTTACACATAGCCTGAAGGTAATTTTATACAATATTTTAAAATAATTATGTGCATGAAATAAAGTTTGTGTAAATTCAACCATCAGAAAACTAAGGTACATTCAACCATCAGAAAAGTTTTGGGTTTTGGAATGTTTCAGATTTTGGAATTCTGCATAAGGGAGACTCAGCCTGTATCTCAGAGATGAAAGAAGAAAAAGAATTAATATTTGGTTAATGGAGGACAAATAGGGTTTCTTGGACAGGAGGGGGAGAACACCTTGATAATTGCATTTGTTGGTTTATTGAAAGAAAAATTAATGAGTTGTCCTGTGACTAGAGTGACCATATTGAACAGAGTGCAGAAAATCTAAACCATCAAGAGTTGTGTAAAAGATATCGCCGATTCAAACACTCTATGGAAGGCAACTTTCTGGGCCCTCTACCTAAGATATTTTATCAGGAGATCCCAAGGATTAAAACCTAGGATCATGTACAGTATATGCCAGGTCTGTCTTCCACCACTGAGTTGTTACCAGCATAGTGTGTTTATTAGTGTTAGGCTAATAGGTCCAGACAGACCTGGGTTCAAGTTCTTAGATCTGAAGCCATGAGCCAATTACTATAATTTAGCTTCACCTGCTTCTAAGGATGGTTACACAGATATATTGGCAGAAAAAGGTTATCATACATGCTGCCTTGACCTTGGATAATGGATACAATTATCATTTGTTAAATAATTTCCACATTCAGTGGACTTTTTACTTTTCTTGGTAGGATGTTGCAGTGTCAGAAAAGTAGCACTTCCTAAAACCCTCTATTCTACATAACTACTGAAGAGACAGATACTCTGTACTCTGTTGCATCTGGTCACCCAACCAGGACTTAATAAAAATCCTGCCTTTTGAGAAAGAGACCAATAGTTGCTAGGGCTGTCATCTGTATTTAAGAATCTGTCTTCCTTTATATTGTGGTCCAAAGAAGGTTGTCACAGGGAAAACTCATTTTGATCCATTCACTCAATTCATTGTCTGTAGGGTTTGGGTACAGAAGAGAGTTTATTGATTCCATTGTGGCAAAAAGGGGTGCGGTAGGGAGCTTAAAGCAGAACTAATAGCCCTGGTAATTTTAAATTGTTTTAAAATGCTGTTCTTGTAGCCTTTGGAAGCAAAGGTCTCTACAGATGTCCAAAGTGTGTGTGTGTATTTGTGATGTTAACCCCACTATCTCTTAGTTTCTCTCTGTACTCCTCCGCTTCCTTCTTGCTTAGGATCTTGTCAAACTTGGCGTTGATGCCAAGGTTTCAACTGACTATTATTGATCATTGAATACTATGACACTAAGTTGTGTTGGTGTCACCAGGGCCGTGTTTACACTAGTGCCTATTTCCATGCTCTCACAGAATAATCCTTCCTATATCATCAGCAATTGCCCACTGGAAGTGAAGGCATAGCTATGGTCAATCCCACTTCTAGCACCATTGCTGGTGGCATGTAGACTCTGATGCTTCAATCACAACAGCAGTTGCAGCCATCTGCAGTGCCAGTTGCAGAGGTCTGATGCACAGTAGTACATAGCTAAGCTATGTGATACCAGTTTATATACATGTGCTAATAGAGACACAGTCTGAGAGACACTCAGTTCATCTGCATGCTTTAAAACTGAGTTAGAAGAGCAAGGGGAGGGCTGTTTTCTTTGTGCTAATTATTCCCTGGATCACAGCTCTTATTGAACATCTGTGCCATGGCTTCAGTTGGGCAGCTTTGAGAGTGCAAGATGCATAGCACTGAAATTGTGAGCTTTGGGGGTATCAAGTAAAGGAAATAGAACTGCAATTGCCACTTGCTTTAGTGCCTACATACAAATATCCTCATCAAGGAGTAGCCTTCAGTAAGGTTGTAAAGCTGTGTAAGGTCCTCACCACTTCAGATGGAACGATGTGGTGTAATGCTCCTTCATACAAAATCATTCCTTGCATATAGTAGACCAACACATCAGGGAGGTCTGCTAGGCTAAAACAATTCTTCAAGACATGCTTGCTTTTTGCATAGAGGTCATGTTTCCTATGGAGGAGTATTCAGTTATGTGAGCCTCTTTTCCTGAAGTGGTACAGCCCAGACACAGGGTTACCACCGCACTGAAAATTGCATCAAAGGCAACTACCACTGGCCAGTTTGTTCTGGATACTTGCTATGGGATCTAAGAGTACTGTGACCTAGAGAAGGCACATGAGCTTGAGAGCTATGTGGTTTACAAATAGACAAAGGAAGTGAAAAGACAGGAAGGTGCACAGTTTATAGAAGGAGGAAAAATGATCACCAAACACACACAACTTGCTCCGCTCTGAGATCTTTGGGGCAGTGATTCTTGAATCACACTGAATGGATAGCCACTGACTCCCTTGGTTTGATTGTTCCGTGTGTGTATGTGTGTGTGAGGACCAGCATATTTTCTTATCTTGGGGTTACCCTGCAGGGAGGGTGTATGTGGTGGGAAAGCTTCTTGAATTAATGTTCAGCAGCCGAACGTAACTGTGATCCAGTGATGCTGTACATACAGCTGGAAGGGTGAAGCATATATACACAGTCCAAGGTTTCTTTGAAGTTTTCACTGTAGTGGATTGCACTGCTGAAAAGATCTTTTTAAAATTTAAACTGGAACATGAGTTGCCTGTGCAGCTTGTAGTGGAATCACATATTTCTATGCTCCATTTTCCTTGGGAAACATCTGAAAATACAGCTAGATATCACCAGTTTCAACACTCCTTCTCACGACTACAGTTGAAGGATTATTGCTCTGGCAGTGGCACTTTGTATCATAACAATAGCTATTGCAGAAAAATTGTCTTAGGACTTTTCTACACAGGTGCTTTACCCTAAATTCCTGCTTACATGATGCAGGGCCAAAACTCCGAATCGGGGCTGGACTGTCTTCACGATGTCCACACCCAATTTGGAGTTTCCTCCCACATTTTAAAAATTCACCTTTTGCTGTGGGTTTTTGGTTTGTTGCTGTTGTTTTTCATCAACTGTTGATGTTTTGTATAGCTGGAATGGTAGAGAAAAAGAACACAGGCTAACTGCATGACATCCATGGATTCTCTTGAGACTCCAGCAACTCAACAAGATTCACTGCCTGTGCCTACTATAAGCCCACCTTTATTTATTTTCCCAGGGGGCAAAAGTGTGGGAAGCAAGCTGGTGCCAAGTCCCCCTTGTCCTCCACAAATGTGGGCTTGGGCCTAGGTGGAAAGGAGGGAGGATTATTTTCTACTTTGAGGCACAAGCCAGCATGAAATGCAGTCTCCATTGAAATGAACATTGGATGTGAGTCGGTGGAATTTGGCAGTTCATAGTGGTTGGTGGTGCCTGTTGTCTGCAAGGACATTCTAGGCCTGAAGTGCCAAGATGAAGCATGGAGAGGCAGATTTCAGTGTTAAGGACATGGCAAACCCATTACAGCCTTAATTGTTCATAATTGCTTCCTGCCTTTATTTTTTTGTGCAGTGATGGGGACAACTGTCATACAGACCCCACATCACTGAAGTTGCAATCCTATACTCTTTTGCCTGGGAGTAAGTCTTATTTAATTCTGATCCCTGAGTAGACATGGTGGAAATCACTATAGGATTGTTCATTTTACTGTCTTCTCCAAAATTATAAGGGAACCATTCAAAAAAGAACTCAAGTTGTCCCATAGGATTAACAAAGGAATTGCAGTTGAGTTTATGTTGAGGGAGTGGTTGCTATGGTCATGTTATATATCTAATTCTCTCTTTGAATTGCTTACTGATTCATATCTGGCAAACATCCTACATAGATCTTCTCACTGAAGAAGGAAATTGCACACGCACTATTGTGTGGGATGAGCACACATGTGTATCATGTAGGAAAGTGTAAAGCCGCAGCTGGTCATGACTTCCCATAACATTAGCACATGGAGAAATCTGCAGAACTGAAACACAAAATATATTGTCATTATTATTATTATTATTATTATTTAGAAAATTAGGTAGGAGGAGACCATAAGGATCTCTCTTGTGTAGCATTCCACTACAAAGATGACCCTGCTCATAATAGCTAACTCCATTTTATTTTTTTAAAAAAGGACCTGGAGGGGTCTCATCAGATGATACTAAATGCATGGGATAATGCATTCCACATATAGATGTCAACATACGTAATAGTGTACAAATTAAATATATGCAATTTTTTACCCAGAAGTTTTTTTCCCATGTAGGAAGTTCAGCATATGTGAAGGCATCTTGCTCAATTTTAAGCATACTTCAAACACCCTGTCACAGATTGTGGATTTTCCATATTTACCTTTCATCCCCCACCTCATCATTCCCATCCTCTATTATATTATACCTTGATGGATGGCATAACATGAAATTCTGAACATAAACAAAGTAATTCTGGAGTCTTTAAAGCCAACAACAACAAACATTCTGTCAAACCTTAACAAATTAGGGCTCCAATCCACTTGCTAGTCCCAACTACATTAGAACTCCTGAAACAATAGGATTAACATAAATTTTGATTTATCATTCAGAAACTGATTCAATTAGTCTACTTCAACTGGGATTAGCAATTGGATTTAGACTTTGAAATCCTGTTATTATGGTCAATAGAAAATTGGCAACAGTGCTTCCGATGATACATACTCAAGATATAAACTCATCTTGGTTATTTCCATGTTGACCTGTTCAAATCTGTTTTCCTGTTTTACACACTGTATCTGCATGCCTCATGTATGACTTTTGGTGCTCATTGTGGATTGTAACTATGACTACTTGCATTTAGTTTCTGAATTATCCTAGAGAACACCCCAGGATGAGGCCTTCTTAATCCCTCCATCCCAGTGTGACATTGCAGTGTTTCCAGAAGAGTTGTGTCAATGCATGCAAGAAAGCTGAAGAGGAGGGCATGTCTTTAATCTGAGCCAAAATGTCCAGGGTCTTAAATTCTTTAGATATGTGGGGTTTATGAACACCAATGCTAATAAACAATTGGTGCTGTTTCTTTGCAAAATGGTGCCTGTAACTTTATGTTATCTTACTTATTAATCACGATGCAATCAACTTACACAAAAAAAAGCAGCTATTTATATACATCTCATGTAAATAACCGCAATGTCTATTGTGGTATGTTTTGTTGCTTACTTCACAGTAAGGCTCGGACTGAATTCTCTATAATATTAATCTAAATCTAACAAGCTGCCCAATCCTTTGCAGATGTATACAGAAATAAGCTCCATAGTGTTCAACAGAGTTTATTGCCAAGTTAATTGTGTACAGAATTTCAGCCTTATCTGAGTTTTGTGTGCAGTGGGTCAAATTCAGTCATCCTTGAATTTTTTAAAACAAGGATTTAGCATCTCCAGATCAATTCTTTTTTTTTTATTATTTATTTAAGGAAAAAGATACAGCAAGATTGTGAGTTTTCTGAAGTGTCAGTTTAGTCAGTTCAATTTTGTCCTTATTAGCCAGTGAGCATAGTTGAAATCAAGAATACTACCTACATTATATGCCACCACCCTATCCCTGATGTAAAGAACATGCTCACCTTTGGCAGAGGGCAATAAAGGGGGGTTGCAGACTGCCAGAAATAGTGCAAATTGAGTCCCCTTTTAGGGTTAGGGTTAGTGCTAGGGAATCATGGGAATTGGTTTTTTTTTCTGAGACATTGAGCCTTCTCTGCCAGAGAGCTCTGGTGCCACAATAAACTACAGTTCCCATGATTCCCTAACCCTAACCCTAAAAGTGGACTCAATTTGCACTATTTCTGGCAGTCTGCAACACCCCAAAGTTCCAGACCTTGTTGTCACTGCCAGTTTGATGGCTTTGGCATTTGATTTTCTGAACCTTCTTTACCTACCACCACTGACGTGAAATAGAAGGAATGAAGAGATAGCTAGGTCTGGTATCTGAATCTGATTCTAAAGAATCACTGAGGAAAGCCCTGTAAAACTTGGACAGAGTAACCCTATTGGCAAAATTAAATTGTGGGCAAAGGATAGCATTGGCAACTGTTCCTATACCTTGACTTATTTGCATAGCATCTCAGAAGAAACAATGAAAATTTAGGTGACCACCACTCTTATAAACATGCAAGCATTCATTATCCCCCTATTTGGTCCTGAGAACAAGCCTGTCCAGATCAAGGGAAGTAATAGTGCCATACTATTCTGCTTTGGTGAGAGCTCACCTAGAATATTGGTGAACAACTGGAGCATATCCAGAGGAGGGTGACCAAAATGGTGAAAGATCTTGAAACTATAACCTGTGAGGAGCAGCTTGGGAGCTGTGGATGTTTAGCCTGGAGAAGAGAAGATGAAGAGAGGGTTTGATAGCCATGTTCAAATATTTGAAGGGATGTCATATTGAGGATGGTGCAAGGTTGTTTTCTGATGCTTCAGAGACTAGGACAAGGAGTAATGGATTTAAGCTATAGGAAAAGAGATTCCACCTAAACATTAGGATGAACTTCATGACAGTAAGAGCTATTTGATAGTTTAATCAGTTGCCTTGGGTAGTGGCGGCGTCACCTTCTTTGAAGGTTTCTAAGCAGAGGCTGGATGGCCATCTTTCAGGAGTGTTTTGATTGAGTCTTCCCACATGGCAGAATGGGATTGGACTAGATGGCCTTTGGGGTCTCTTTCAACTCTATGATTCTATAGTGTGTTGTATCTCAATGAACAGGTCAATCCTGTGTGGTACCTGAACGGCCAAAGCAGACAGACTTGGACAACACTGAAAGCAGAAGAAGGGGGCCATATAGTGGAGAAAGTAGCAGCCAGAGAGGTTACGGGATAGAACAAGTTATACATTCATTGAATACAACATTAAAAAGGGATGGATCAAGGGTGAAAACCTTATAATGGACACATAGTAGGAGCTAAGACTGAAAGTGAAGTCAGAGAACAATTTATTTCAAATAGATAAGCACAGAAGATGGTAGATTTTCCCTTTGGGGGAAAAATATCCTTCCTTAAAAGATTTTTGTAATATTTATTACGTGTGCAGAACAAACCACTGTTCTTGCACTGCTGTTGCTTTCTCCCTACAGCAGAAGCCCAACTCTTTTTCTGCAATAGTCCTGAGATTTCTTGTAAGTTGCTCTTTGGTTGTATCATATTCTCCTCTCTGGGAAACAGACTAAATGAACTGTATCCCACTCAAAGGGTGAATCAATGGGCTCTTCCATGTGGGGCATACTTGTGCATGCATATATCCTATCTGAAATGCTTGGGACCAAAGGTGTTCTGAAGTTTAGATTTATTTATTTATATACATAGCCTGAAGGTAATTTTATACAATATTTTTTCTAATTTTGTGCATGAGACAAAGCTTCTGTACACTGAAGCATCATAAAGCAAAGGTGTCACTATCTCAGCTACATGGAAGAAGTTTTGGTTTTGGAATATTTCGGATTTCAGAATTTCATATAAGGGAGACTCAGCCCGGATATATTTGCTGCCATACTTGCTGGGTTGTGTGTGGGTTTGTTTGTTTGTTTTTAAAGATCCAGACAACATTTTGTCAATCATATGATATTTGGCGCTATATTCTGTCCTTTTTTTTACAGTATTCCAAAGTGATACACTGGAGACTTCTTAACTGCAAAAACAAGGATTACCCCCACCCTCTTTCTCAATCTTCCACCTTTCAATGTTTTTTTAATTTTTAATTTTTTAATTTTTAATAATATATATTGCTGATGGTCTTTCAGTGCTCAGAAAAATCACACTCACCCAGACGCAGTGTGAAAAATCACACCCCCCCACACTAAAGCTGTAAATTTTAAAAAGAATTAAAAGTACAAGATTGGGAAAGGGACGATGATGGAGGACATTGTTGGGAGCTTTCTTCCACTCGAGTTCTCAGGTTCTCTAGTGTGAGTGTATGTTGAGGTGTGTTGAGAAAACACAGAAGACTATTACTTTAGCATTAAGGCTGTAGACATTATAATATTAAAAACACTGAAAGGTTCGAGATTAGGAAAGGGAGGATGTTGTGGAGAGGGGGAACATTCTTGGAAGCTTTCCTCCGCTTGAGATCTCAAGTTGACTAATGGGTAGGGAGAGGAGGGACCACTATTTCAGCACCAACGCATTAGAGAGAGTTTTTAGATACTTATTTTTTAGAAAAAAAATAGGCATAGGGAGAGAAGGGAAAGAAGGGATGGGGATAGGGATAGGAAGAGGGATGGTTGGAAAATATTTATTTCTCTCCCAAGCCCACCTTGCTGCTGCTCTCCTTTTAATTCTTACCACTCCCAAAAGATGGCTTGGATGGGGAAGCAGCAAGAAGCAATATGAAAAGACGTGAGACAAATATGGACCAATTGCTGCTCTGGCGGAGCCCTGTGTTACACTGAATGTTTGCCCAGCTTTTGTATGTCCAAAACACAAAAGTATCCATCATCAACAACAAAAAATTGCATGTTTTGTATGTTTGAAAAAGCAGGAATATATGTACGTAATTTCCAGCATTCATAGACATAATCTGGGACTGGCAACATTCATATGAAAATATGGACATCAATAGCTTTTAGACATTCACTATAACAGACATGCATGGGCTTAATTCTGGAAGCCCTTGGCATACTAGCAGGTGGTTCCCATGTCAGTTGGGTAGTGAATCTGCTCCAGGTTGTAGTCTGAATCTTAAGGGAGATATCCAAGGTACTGAACCAAACAATTCAGTGCTGAAACTTCAGAGACAGAGTTGTGGACTTTGGCTGTTTCTTTATAAAGTTTGGACTGAAACCTGGAGCTGAATGATTACCCATCTGCCACTGCTAAGAGGGATATGTGAACTCCATCTCTATCTCTTGCTCAGTCAAACTGCAATCTCCAGCATTGTATGGAGGAAGCCATGGTGGTTTCATGGCTATATCACTACAATGTTTGGTGTAGATATGGCTTGCCAGATCCACTCAGATTGAAGCGGATCTCACCAAGACCTATCTTTAACTGGCCCTGAGACATCCCCATGGAGTCTTCAACATCTTCATTCTATTTCCTTCAGCCAGTAAAAGCAGGCTGAGAGGACAGATGCCAAGGAATCGCTCTGCTTCTCATAAATCCCATGGTGCCTTTTCTCTTGGTGCTCCCTATTCATACAACTAAGGTAACCATTTTTGGTGCCACAAAACAAATGCCAGTATTTCTTCTCTCTCTATTATGTGCCAGTGCAATATCGATTTTCAGAGATAGATACAGAGATATAGTATATAAGTGCATCCAGTTAGAAAACAAGACATATTTCCCTTTCTGTGCCCATTGGGTGCCAATGCAACTATGAAGGAGATGGGTTATTTTAACTGCAGTAATAAAATGCCACACTCCTAGCAGCTGCATTTTACATAGTTAAAGGTTAAAATGGGATGGCATTTCCCATTTTATGCCAACCCAACCTACTCCATCCCACCAGGTTAAAGTGGGATGGGTTCCCAATTGTTATCTTCATTTCCTGTTCTTCCAAGAAGTGCCATTCCATGTCGAAAACACACACACACACACAATGTCACCATTTAGCAGACAATGGGACCCAAACATATCTTCTGAGGTTGTGGTAGCTGAAGATCAGTCCCTGATAGCAGCCAGAAAATACTTGCTTCTTTACCTGGTTGAACTACTGTCAATTGCCCTTGTTTCTAAACAGAATACTTTTCTTATGAACACAACCAAGACATGCACAGACAAATCATGCAAAATATCTTCTTTGAGATGAAGGGCCTCACAGAGGTTGATCATAGAATCATGCTGGAGGATGACAAATGCCTAGAGAAGTGTTTTCTCTAGGAACTTCTAGGTTCTCCAGCGTAACTCTATGGTCAACTTCTGGCAGAATTGCGCTGGAGGACCTAGAGATTCCTAGAGAGAACATAATAATCAAAACCACAAATAATCAAATCTACAAAAGTCAAAGCTGCAAATGTGGAGGGCCAACTCTATATTACAAGTTTTTACCAAGCTATCAAAAGTATGCTTTAGCTCTGCCCAGAGGACTAGAAATATGGACGGATGTGGACTACACTGGTTAGATTAATAGGGAAACGTTTTGGATCTTTAAGGAGGGGGGGGAAATAAAGTAAGAGATAACATCCTGCATTTGGACGCATAGATCACTAATGCATGCATTTGCTTACTTTAAAAACTGGAATTGTGCATAAGGTTGAGTATCTCTTCTTGTCTCTAGAACACAATTTACACCCAACCTTTTGCAATTACGTCGGTCTTTTTTGATTTATTCCAGAGTGAAGCTAGTCAGAATCCATGCTTAATCCAATGACTAATAATAATAATAATAATAATAATAATAATAATAATAATAATAGTAATGATAAGTAACACTAATAATAATATACACTTTTGATGACTTTTAATTCTAAAAGTGCTTAGAGTCTTTCTCATAACTGTCTCATGCCAGTTCTGTGAGAGAGGTTACAATGACTATAGCCTGACAGACGTTTGACTTTCCCAAGGCCATGAGAACCCTTTGGGTGAGCTGGGATTTGAACCCAGATCTTTCTGGCCCCTTGTATGGCTATACTTCATAAGAACATGATGCAGTGTATTTCAGCGTCCGACAGGCATGAAGTTTCTGTGATAAACATGGCAGTTGACTGGTTAGCCTTAGTGGAGTTGGAGTTTTTTGCTTTCTTGGACCTGCAAGAGCACAACTATTTCAGCCAGCAACTTTGGATAACTTTTTGGTTTTCAGTGTTCTGTTTCTGTGATAAGAACAAGACTGCTTTGGCTCTCCTCCGTCCAGCAGCCTTACCTTTTAATCGACATAGTATTAGTGAAACGGCATTAGTATACAGATGAATTTAAGTTTCCTTTCTCCATTTTAAATTGACTCTGTACGTTGCACCCTTTCAAACCCGTACCTTCAAAGTGTTAGTGTACTTGTGGTAACTTTTCTGATGAAAAGCGGGGAGAGAAAAAGATGTTCAAATGATACTACTTTTATACTAAGGGGAAGAACGCCAATAATTATTCTGTGTCAAAAGGTGCTAGAATCGTTTTATATACCTTGGTTCATAGTGACAAATAGAAATTACACAGAATTCTTCCTGTGCAGCCTTACCATAGATTGTTATAATCATGCGTTTATCCCAAAATGAGGGGGGAAAAAACAAATTTAAGAAATGGTTAACTCATAGTGTGGGGAAACAAAAGGTAAAATAACGCTCTGTGGAAAAGGTAGTCTTTCCCATATAAATGTAGATAAATTATATTTAAATGTACTTAAGGCGAGACAGCAAGGCATGAGAAGATTTTGAAGTATTTTTTTAAACACAAGAACTGTCTTTGAATCTGACAGAAGATGACTGGGGTGGGTTCGTAGATGAATTCTGCTTTATTCTCAGAGAAAAAGTGCGGCAAAATTCAGCTATCACAATAAGGAGAATGAGGAATAGATGGCAACAAACAAACCTTTTGTTTCTCATAACTTTTTTTGTAATTATGAGGACATAACAGTGAGAAGTTATCTATATGGTTTAATATCTCAGTTACATTTACAGTCTGGGTGTTTCACATGTAACTCTTACCTCAAGAAAGCTTTTTGTTGTTGTTGTTGTTGTTGTTATTGCTATTGTCATTATTGTTGTTGTTTTTTAAATACCCATTTCTCTCTATTTGCCTCCCATTTCTGAACATGTTTTATGAAGCAAAAGCGGTGAATGGGCAAGGCAGAAAAATAATAATAGTTCTAGGTTTGGCGACGACACCAAACTTATTTCTGGTGCTTATTTCTCCACCTTTACTGACACTTTCTTTCTTTCTTTCTTTCTTTCTTTCTTTCTTTCTTTCTTTCTTTCTTGTTTATATAAAAAAAAATTAAAAATACATGAAATGAGTCAGATGATAGAGTAGTTATTTTTTGTAAGGTCTCAGTGTAGAAGGGTCTTAGCAAAATAAAAAATATATTTAAAAGAATACAAGATTGCATGGGGGGAAACTCGAGATGGGACATATAAGGATGGCTGTTATTAGTGTCAGGTGTTAACTATTGAGCATGTGGGGGGCAGTCGGGGTGTGGTGTGTGTGAGTTTGTGTTGTAAATACCTTTCGATGTGTGACATGTAGCACTTGGTTGAAGAAGAAGAAAATACAAATCTATAGATATATGTGCGTGCGTGTGCGTGTGCGTGTGGAACTGATTAATTACAAAAGGAAATTCCGATGCTATTTTATCAGAAAATGCACTTTTTCACCCTTGACGAAAAGCCACTGTTCACAACTATGCAATCTTTCAGTCTCTCTTTTCTCTCTCCAACCTCAACTGTTCCAAACAATTTTCCCATATTTAAAACACACACACACACACACACACACCGAGACGCAAAAGGGATTTTTGTTTTCTTTTTGTACACAAAAGTTCTAAAAGCTGATTCAAGGTGAGAGTGCTACAGTGACTTTTCTCAAATTATAAGAGCTAACAAACAGACAAAACAAAAGGGTTTTTTTTTCCCTGTTGAGTGTTTTTCAGTGGAAGAAAATGAGATTCAAAGTGCTTCTCTTTATGCTCTGTTTGATGTCTTTTCCAAGTTTCTGTTGTTTTTTTTAATATATATATATATATATATATATATATATATATATATATATAATTTTGTACCCATTCGTTATTTTCTTTGTTATCGTTTTAATTTTTGGAAATTGTGTTGTTGTTTTCCAAACAAAAACAAAAACAAAAAATGGTTTTGTAGGTATTGGGGATGTGAAAACTTGGGCAAAATTTGGCTTAATTTCAAATCCTTTACTGCATGGGTGTTTTGATAGATACAAAGACATTGTACACCCTGTAAGATGCACTTTACAGCTTTCTTTTTTTATATTTTAAAAAATCTACATCAGCTATATTTCCCTTTTAATGTTTTTGCTGACTTTTTCCTCGTGTGGGCCTCAGATACAAGATAATGGACGCCATTGGGTGTGCTATACAATATTAAGTAGGCATCTGAACCATAAAGCCTTGGCTTGTTCCCATGCATGCATGGCGATCCTATGCATTTAAGGTGCCCCAAGGCACACAACAACAACAACAACAACAACGTTCACTCTGATGGAAAGCGAAGCTTCTTTTGCTCCACTGCAATGAAAAGAAGCCCTCTTGCTTTCTGCATTCAAGGAGCTGGTTTATTACTGGCCTCTTACCTGCAATAGTTCTCTGAGGATATGTGTGTGTGCATGCAGAGATGCACACCCTCCGACTGTCTGGATTTGCAGGAACAGTCCCAATTAATCCTCTGCCATCCCACTTTTCTAGCCGCTTTAAAAATGTCCCAGTTTCCCTCTCATCTTTCCACTTTCCTCCTTTGGCCCCAAGCAAGACAAAGCTCTTACTCTGTCATCCAAGGCACAAATTCCACTTATCTCTGCCGGTTTCCATTTGTGGCTTTCAAAATGCAAGCATCCATTTGCACATCAGTAGAATTCTTGGTGCTTTTTATTAAACCCATTACTACTACTACTGTTGTTGTTGTTGTCGTTATCGTTGTCATCGTTGTCATCATCATCTCTCTTCATTGGCCAAGTTTGCTGGATGCCTACTTTATTGTGAATTTTTCCTCTAGGTTTTTTTCAGACTCTCTTTTTTTCTTTCTCTTCTTCTCGACACCAAGCTGTCTGTTGGCATCCTCTTTCTATGTATCCCTTGAGGGTTAATTTGGCTTCTAAGCTAAAATGGCTAAGGCTGGATCCACACTGCAGAAATAATCCAGGTTGACATCACTTTAACAGCCATGGAATCCTGGGATTTGTAGTTTGTTGTGGCACAGAGGTCTCTGACAGAGAAAGCTAAATGTTTCACAAAACTACAAATCTGAGAATTCCATAACATTAAGTCACGGCAGTTAAAGCGGTGTCAACCTGGACTATTTCCACAGTGTGGATGCAGCTCAGGTTGGATAGCAGCAAAAATGGATGTAGTATGTATAGTGGAGGCAGGAAACCTTTTTAACTACAGTTTCCCAGGAGGTATTCTACAAAGGGCCACGTTCTCAGTAAGATGGGGCCAGAAGTAGTGGTAGATGGGTCCAGATCTCTTAATGTACACACACAGGCACAGAGAGACACCTTTTTAGAAAATCAGCTCTCCTCTCACTGAAAGGTAAAAATCCAGAGTAGCAGGTCCTTGTCTTTCTCTTTGCTCCCCCACTGTAGGCCACCACTAAACTCTGGGTCAACCACAATGTGTTTCCTAGGCCACTGGTCTATCTAAACCAGCATCATCTTCTCCAGTTAGCCTTCGGCACTCTGAGTTCTTCTGAAGCACTGCAGTTTGAGTCTCTTTTACCAGAGATGCTAAAGTTTGAACCTAGGACATTAACCCATACAAGGCGTGTCATGCAATAACGCCCTGAGCGTTTTAACCTTCAGTGGATGCTGATTTTCCTGGGCATTTGCATTAGATCCCATGCATTGCTTCGGCTGAGACTGTCAGAAAGACTGTCAGAAAGATAAGGCATCCCAAATCATGAATCCTTTGTGCAACCAAAGCCAAGGCTCTACTTGTGACACATGACTTTCGGAGTCACGCTATGCCATTAATCATGATGCGTCTTCACTTGCCTTGGTTCTGTTGGGCACTAAGGATAATTATTATTATTATTATTATTATTATTATTATTATTATTATTATTAAGTTTGGTGCCCACAATCCAGCCATCGCTCCCCTTTATAATGCCCCCTGCTTTCCCTTCAGCACCACCACCGAGCGAGTTCCTTTGAAACAAATATGAAACTGACTGTGCTCCATTTAGCAATTTGTCACTTCAGCCTTAAGGAAGAATCAGAGTTTATTTCCTTTTTTGATAGCTGCTTCCAGTGTGAATAAAGGAAGCCACAGGGCATTTTTGACCTAAACTTTTTAACCCTCCAATTAATAAAATATCCCTCATCTTCCGTTTTTCATGGCAGGGCGGTGTTAACTGCAAAGTATTCTTCTTTCTGTGATTCAGGCTTCAGCCTTGTAGATACATACCTGGAACTCCCATTGAAATCAACTGGACTTACTTTTGAGGAGCTAGGCATAGGATTGCCATTTGCAAAATATCCTGTAAAAATATAAATAAACTGATTTGAAAAAGGAAGATGAAACAGGAATGGGGAGACAAAGAAATGGAAAGTAATGATAAGCGATATATAATTTATGTCTGAGGAAGTTGCCACATATTTTTCTCTTGTGCTAACCTTATGGTGTAGTGGTTTGAACGTTGGACTACAACTCTGGGGACCAGGGTTTGATTCCCCACTCAGCCATGAAACCCATTGGTTGTCCTTGGGCAAGTCACACACTCTCAGCTTCAGGGGAAGGCAGTGGCAAACTTCCTCTGAACAAATCTTGCCAAGAAAACCCCGTGATAGGGTCCCCATAAGTCAGAAATGACTTGAAGGTACACAACAACAACAGCCCTCAATTCCTGAAGCTACTTCTGGGAACTTTGTGAAAGCAGGGTGAGCTGCTAGTGTACATTATATATTGCTGAGAGCATCTCTTTGTGGCTGACCAGCTAACCAAGTGCCCAAAGGTTTCAATTTTGGTTTTCCCCAAATTCAATGCTCTGTAACGCCACTATTTCCTGAATTATAGAGCAAGGAGATGTAGAACTAGTTTGAGGCTAGTTGCACTATCTGACACAGTCACAACAAACTGCACAGTTGTGCTATAAAAATACATACTTCATACATTGATATATAATTTCAATGTCTTCCAAATTGGCAGCGAATACATGATACCGTATTCCTCTACAGTTCTGTTAAATTACATTCCAAATCTCAATTAATCACTCATTTGTTTTTTCTTTAGTGCTCAACAAGAACATTCCCAAACAACTTGTTAAGTGTCCAGACAAATCTATGAGAATAACAGCCACAAATATTTCGAAACATCTATTTATCAATCTATTATTAATCAAATAATAAATTGACAAGTAAGTCCATCAATTTGTTATTCCCAACACATTTAAAGCTTCCAAATAAAATAAGTGACTGCTATTATATAATTTCAGCAAACTGGTACTTCTTCCTTTGTATCTTTGTTCCTTCCTTCCCTGTAGTGCTATGCACATTCTTAGACTGGCTTTCCATTTATGCAATTATATCATTTTCCTGTTGTCTTCTTGTTATTTCTGATTCATGGAGTCATTTGAACAAGGCATTGCCATATTTTTAAAGGCTTGGATGGAATCCCCAATATCCTTATAACACAAACCTATACATGTTTACTCAAAAATAAGTCCTGGTGAACTTAATAGAAATTAATTCCAGGTACGTGTGTAGAGGGAGAGCCAATGTGGCATAGTGGTTTGGGTTCTGGACTAGGACTCTGGAGATCAGGATTTAAGTCTCAGCCACATTTAATAGTTTTTTAAAATAGTTTTTATTTGTATTTTCCCGCCTCTCCCTATGGATACTTACCTGGCAAGGGAGATACCATGATCATTATTTGAATTCAAATAATACGTTTTTGCATTCTACTCCCAGAGACCTGCTTAGCACTCAGATTCATTCCTACACTTATTATTATTGAAATTTGCTGTTTAGTATAAATCATTGGGAAAGAAGTTCTACAAAAGTAGTAGTTAATATCTTGCAGTGTAAAAAGAAGGAGGAGGAAAGAATGCGGTATCACCTTTAAGCACCTTTAGGTCAAGCACATGCTAAAATAAAAACCAGCTTGTCTTAAAGGTTCTGCCACATTCCTTTTTTTCCTTTCCTCCTTTCCTCCTTTTTACGTTCCATAAAATTAGCTTGCTTATTGTGTTTACATTTTCTTGATTTTTTTTGTTTATTGTTTGGTTTGGTTTTTTTGTATAGCCATATTTTTAATGCCACTTTGCCACTTGCAATCTGTTATCTAAAACCAATCTATTTAGTATCTAAAATAGGAGAATCCAGAATTCTGCCCCCTTAGTCTGTATAGTGTAGAAGTCAACTCTGAAGAAGCTGTGATAGAGATTCCCTTGTCTGATTGATTGATTGATGTGATGTAATTCATAGCTTACTTTTCTTTTAAAACTGGAAGTCAAAGTAGCTCAACAAAAAACACAAAAAACCCAGGTACAGATTTTTTGAAAATAGAACGTGTACAATTCTCACACTCCAAGAAACTTCCCAGGCTACCAGTTTGGGGTCTTACGGTGGTCTTCTGACAGTACAGAAAGTTGTCATTTAAATGGATCTGTTTTAAAAATATATAATTCTGTCTCTTTTATGGAAACGATAGTTGTTCACTTGATTTCAATTAATCAGCCAGTATTTTTCCAATGCAAGTCAAAGGAAAATGGATGCCCCAAGAGAAGATAAGTAATGGCAGACAAATTCCTCTCTGTTGCAGCTACCCACTATATACTCACTACCCATCTTCCCACAAAATGCAGTGATGAGGATGGGGTTGTGTATATCTTTAAGGGAACACTCTTCAGGCCTAAGTCAATTAGATTTCCATATTTATAGACTCACCATTCAAATATTGAGCTAACAGATGTATGCTAGTTGGGGGTCACCAACACGCTTTCAGCCTCAGTTTGAGCAGAGCAGCAGTTTGAAGTCCAATTCTGCACTCTCTGATCCCTAGAATATATCCCACATTTTCTGAAATGCACAGTGTTTCTGTAGCTAACTTGGAGGTCTTCCATGGAAGACAAGTCACTACAAAAATATTCCATTGAGGCCAAAGTGGGAGGGAAGGTTGAAGTCCACCAAGGGAGGCTTCTGTCTGGCACTTGGAAATGTGACTTTTTTAAAAATACAGTTTCCAAAATCCTCCAGCCAGCCTGGCCATGAGGGCAGGTTTTATTCTAAAACAATGACTTTTCCAAGCTCTAATCCCATTTTGAGCAATCGCCTCTCCATCTGCTTGAACATCCACTGAATGCCAGTTGTGTTAAGCCAACTTTTGGGCCAAGGGTTTCCCACATCCCAATGTTTTGTATCTACCTCATTATGATTTTTTTTCAGTTCCTTGTGCTTTTTGTGTGGCGTAAAATATTGGAGGTGACCTGTAGATAAAAAAAATATATAGATATATATATAAATATATATATATATATATACAAATATATATTTTTGCTTTGCAATAAAACTCAAAGCTATAACACAGAAATATTAACCAGATGTCATAACCTTTATTGTTGTGGTGCCCTACTTCATTGTGAAAACTTATCTGAACCTGTTTTTGTTCCACTGCCCCCTTTTCCTAGAACTAAAGTCAATATTCTTGTTTTTGTCTTCACGCTGTCAGTATCGTTCCTCTGTCAAAATGATATTGCATTTTAGGGGTGTTGGATAGACATCAGAGTTCTCAGATTTATATGTGAAGAATGGAGTGAAAATGGAGTGTAATGTTGAAATGAAAAAGATGCTTTATTTGTGATGGGAATTTTAAAAGTATGACACCAGAAGGAGATACCTTGGTGGTCCTGATCATCCAAGCTAATATCTTGGATCAAATAAGCAACCCAATCAAAATCCAGTGAATTTTTGCAAAGCCGTATTTCAACTACCTTTTGTAGCTCATTGTGCTACTAACATAGTGGCATGTTCATTAATGTTATAAGTGGGACCTGCTTCCAATGAATTTTGCTTATATATTGGAGAGTGGAGCAGGGTAAGACTACAGGTGCAACAGGGTCAGAAAATGATGTGATGTAGACTTTCTGGGATTCTACCACAAAGGAGTGTGAAGCAATGTAAGCCTCACTCACCATGAAAGAAAAAGAAGTAAAGGAAGACATCATATTGGGGAAAAGGATAAAATATCCTCCATGATATTCTCATTTCATTTAGGCAGGGGTGGGGATGGGTATGCATCTCTGATCTGCATCCTAAAGTGATACAATCTCAGAAAGTCAGTCTGCAACCATTTGGAAGTAGGTTCCACTAAAAACTAAGATAGTGGTAGTAATTAGCTTTCATGCAACTGTTGTAATTGATGTTACTGTTGGAACACTTTAAAGGTGCAAATCAAATTATGCTTGCGGTTGTCTGTTGGGTATGATGAAGAAGAGGAAAGCTTTGATGGCCATGAGAGAACCTTTATGGCCACTGTCTTTTGTATAATGCTTATTGCAGACTTTCTACTCTGACACAAATGTAGGTGCAGGCAGATTTCAGGGAATGGGTCTTAGGTGCTGTACATGCTGTCTCCCAGCAAGCCCAAATGTCCTCTAAAGGGAGCTTGAGGAAAGCTCATGCATCCATTATTCAGATGAGAAAGTGAGGATGTGAGAACATTGATCATGATTGACTCAAAAGCTTTACTCCTTGAACCCTTCATAAAGTGTGACTTGAAGCACTGGAAATTCCAATTATATCCATCTTTGAATCTGCAAAGGGCTTTACAACTTTCCACTGTCTTTCTTTGCACTCATGACAACCCCTGCAAAGGAAGTTGCTGTTACTGAGGCTGAAAGACAGTGACTTGCCCTCTAACCACATGAAGAGTCCACAGCAGAAGTTGGACTCCAGGATTCATCCTAAACAATAATCATTGAAGAAGGAGGAAATTCGAGTCTAGCATGAGCAGACTATAGGGTCAATATAGCAGAATTTTTGCAATGCTTAGTATTCCTTAAACTATACACCAGGACTGTATCATTTGAGATTCAATTTTACAAGGTTTATTTGTCCAATAGACGTTATTATAATTATTTCATTCTTAGAAGTTTTAATCCTGGGCACCTTTAAGGGTGCTTAAGTCCCAATAATCTCCATTGGGTTTAAGCAGCCTCGCTGGGCAGGATTGCAACCATGGTGCCTCAAAGTATATTAAGCGCTTTTAAATAAGAGGTTAAGAAAACATACACACACAGACCCTGGTTTGTCCCCAAAGTGGCTTACAATATTGAAATAATTATTTTGCAACTTATGCAATGGTTCAAAGTAGACAGAATGTCTTTTTCCCGTGTTTTGATCTGGTGTCTGTGCAATCCTCACTTGGTTCATTATTGTTGCTTATTCTTAGCCGTTGATAATTTGTTTCCCAATCAGGGTGGTATTTTGTCTTTAAAACAGAATGAAATGTGGAAACCATTTATGTTTATGAGGTGTTATCTGTTGCAGGATGGGAGTGGATTTGAAATGAGAACTAAAGGTTTCTTGTAACAATGACAAATACATGTTTTGTCCAAGGACTTGTGCTTGACTACAAGGGTTTTGTCACTCCACCAAGCTTTAGGAGGGCATTTTTGTGTGTTCATTTGGGGCTTCTTCAGATAACCAAAACAAGAACAAACTCACAGCCAAACAAACAAATCTTTCTCCCTGTGCATCCATATTCAATTAATCTATTACCATCATCTGATTATTGTGATCCTAGCTGATTCTTCTAAGCTAGATTGATCCAGTTCCAGCTCTGGGAAACTGAGAGTTCTGTGCAATTTAAAACCAAATTTGGAAGGGGAAAAGATTCAAGACTTGGAAACAATAGCATGATGCAAGTGAAGCTGGGCTATTTCATTGTAGATTACATGACAGATATTAGAGATCAATATTTGAATGCATCTCCATATAAAAATCACAATGAACATTGAAAACAGGGATAGTTTTCTCCTTGATAAGCTAGTTTTCTACATCCAGGGACAATAGAGAGAAGATGTTCAAATAATGAAGCATTCATCTGCTGTCCGAAGCAGTCCAGTCTAGCAAAAGATACATGAGGGTACAGCTTATGTGGCATGGCATTTAGAAATGTGTTTCAGCACACTCTCTGATTTATTCTTCTGTTTCAGCTTGCTCCCAGCATCACCCTAATGTGGCAAGCTATGCTTTTAGTACACCGAAATGCCAACACATTTCTTCTGTAATCTTGACATCTGAAGACAAATGTCCATACCCTGACCTGTATGCTATCACTTGAAGATGAATCAGTCCTAAAGAGGGATTCTAGGAAGGACCCAAACTTTTCATGTTAGCTTGCACCAGGCAAGGCCTAAATAGGATCTGACTGGATACCTCATGGCTGAAAAGCTAGTGGATTGTTTTAATACCTTTATTTCACATTACTCTACAATAGTTTTACAAGCACCAATTTCTACTTGGGACAATTTGAAGTAATTTAGCTTCTAATTTAGGCAATGAATCCTGCAGAATCTTCTTACTGTGTTATGTTATTTTAGTGATAACCCATGATGGCTGGCACTCAGTGTGAAAAACTGCGTTCTTTTAATCTTGAAATAGTTCCATGTGCCTCAGAAAATCAACATGCAATCCCACACCTTCTTTATTTGAAAGAACACCCCATTGAACTCAACAGGGAATCATCAAGAAAGTCTTTTTTCCCCCTGAAGATTCTTGTAGATGATTCCCCAGTTAATAACTTACCCAGATTTGTACTGATGATCATAACCTTTGCTGTTAACATGAATGTTGTACAGATTCTCCCCCTTTGCTCTAGCAATGTGGTGTGGATTCCAGATTTGCTTTCCACTGCTTGGAGTCAAAATAGTTTCCATTACTGAAACACTTGACTGAAATAGTTTTCCTTAGTCAAATACCTGGCATGCTTTAAAGACTTTTGGAATTGATATCCAAACATCCAAAATTGTCCAGTGACATCCAGCGTTATACAGTAGCGCTTATGATTCAGACATCAGCCTGGTGGAATCCCTGATAATTATGTTGACCTAAAAATGCCTGAGCGGGCCACCTTTTCCCCAAAGCTTGATCCTTCTGCTGGAAGGAAAACATTATGGTCTGGCTTATTTATTGATTGCTTTTGCAATCAGAAATCCTTTTTCCTGCAGATCATGCATAACCATGACACTTTCTCACTTTTAGAAATGTGGGTCTTTGTGTAGCAATCTGAAGAGCTACAGACAGCACTGTAAAAATTGCCATATGTTTACTGGACTGATCTTTTACAATTCATGATGGAAGAGGGTGTTGTGCCACAAAACCACACACAAAACATTGCCAAGGCTGTTGGTTGCTCAAGGTTGGCGCATGTACTATTTGTACGGTAGTTCCCATCTGTCTCAACTCAAAGCCTGACCATCATAGGGCTCATCAGCCAGATCCAAAGATTTATGAACTATGGGCTAGTCTACATGTAAGGTGTATTATGTGAATTGCATTTGCACCAATATTTAATTGTCTTCACTTTCTTCACTTTCCTGTGCAAATTTGTATCTATTTGCATCTATCCTCCCTCTCTTTGCCGAAAATGCACAGCCATCCATGCGAAGCAGATAGCTGGCCACACATTTGATAATGCATATTCTTGCAAACACTTGTGGATATTCCAGTAAAAACCACGATGCCTTTTTCTGTGGAGTTTGGCTATGCCACACACAAAAAAGCCCAAACTCCTCCAAATCATGTGTGGCAGGATCACATTCTTTTCTAATGTGATGCAGAAGATATAATAGCAAAGAAACTTTGCAACAATGTTCTTTCTTGCTATAGAGGCCTCCAGGTTGTGCTAGACAAACCTAAGAGGCACCAAATTTCCCCAAATACCTGTGCATATCTTGCACTGGGATGAAAGTTTAGGTGGAACATCAAGGCTAGAGTTTTAATACAATTCTTTGACCCTTCAAAATGCACCCAGAATATCTAAACAAAGCAGCCACTGCAAAATAGCTCCCCTCCTCCTGTGACTGGGATGGGGATGAAAACCGAGCAAAGTTCCCAAACCGCCATATCTCTGGAACACAGCGATCAAAATGAAATGTTCAGCAGCCTAGTTGCTAAGCCCTGTCTGATATTCTTGAATACTCTACATGCAGCTATATAAACTCTTTGTGCCCATGACAGCCTGTACCATGACATCTGCAAACAGTTTATCTACTTATTTTTCTTTATGACAGTTTTCTCTACATGTGAGGTTACTGCAGTACCCATCTGTAAAGCTGCCCTATGGGTTTTCAGGGGCTGAGCAGTGAGGCCATGGAGACTGAAAATAAGATTAGAAACCATTTCTGTGTCAGCAAAACACACCTTGATATTAATAGCACCCTGATGCCAAGGCACGCTACCACCACTGTGCTGCCAGTTGCAGTTAGACACTTGGACTAAACCCTTTGACGTAACAGATTTCCCCGTCGCAACACATATACCATATACACTCACTATAAGTCAACCTCATGTATAAGTTGAGGGCAGGTTTTGGAGCCAAAATTATGGATTTTGATCTGACCCGTGGATAAGTTGAGGATAAAAGTTAGAGGCACATAGTAAAGGATGTAAAGGATGAAGCTAAGGAAAACGATGCCAAAGAACTTCCAAAATTCTGGCAGGGATAACTGTGCTTTTCCAGCCCAGGCAGAAGTGGCCCACAGTGGACCAAGTCGAAGGGGCTGGCACTTCTTTTAGGTGCTCCTGGGATGGACTAAGCAGGTGACTCACCCATAGAGTTTATTTGCATTTATTTTATCAAGAGATGTGTATCCCACCTCTCAAATAAATATAATTCAGGGCAGGTTGCAGAACTCTGAAACTCAGCATCACTTAAAACAACAAATCAACAAAACAAAAAACAGAAGAAATTGAGAAATAAAGTAGCAGATAATGGAGAAGAGCATCCAATGATAATACAAGATAAAAGCAGATTGAGTGCAAAATAAAATATTTCCTAGTAGATAAAATGGTCAAGGAAAGATTTTTAAAAAGGTATATGGTTGGATCTAAAGTATTGCAGTGGAGGCATCAAACCAGTTTCCCCCAAGAAGCCTCTCTCCCAGATCACTGGCCATTTCACTTCATTCCCCAGGAGTACCTGGAGAAGAGCATCCAATGATTTTTTAAATTTATTTATTATTTTACAGTATTTCAAAGATTTATATCCTGCTTTTCCCCCCTAATGGGATTCAGTAATAGTCTTAGTGTTCAGGTGGACTGGAGTGGAGGAAGGCATCCTGGTTCCAAGTCAGCAGGGGTTTTTAAGGACATAATTAGCCATTTAAATTGTGAGACACACACCCCACAAACTTATGATAAAAGGCAAAGAGAATTTCATCTAGAGTAGCACAAACTACATTTGTTCCTCCTCCTTCTCCTCCTTGAAAAGTCAGCTTCTATATAGCTTTTGCTTTGAAGTATCCACTCAAAGCATCTTTCCACGGGACAAAAAATGAGTGACTGACTTTGCTGCTCTGCATTTTAATAATTCTAATTAATCATACCACAACCTGGCTGATCAAGTTGTGGTCCCATGTGCCCACTCTGTCCCTGAGGTCAGTGGCAAGGTGTTTCGTGCCTGACAAGTCAATTGCCATCTGAATACTTCATGTAGGGCATTTCCCATGCCCATATAATTACTGTGTGACTGATCTTGATGTGAATTGGCTCATTTGACAAGCACTGTGCTGCGATATAAGAGGTCTTGCCTATGCTGTTAGATCTACATTGGCCCATTGGTCCCTAAGGAGTAGATCAGGCCACTATGGAAGAGAAAGGCTCCAGTCTACTTGCCACTGACAGCTGGTGGACCAGGGCACCCAAAGGAACTGTATGTCCCGGGTTGTTCTGGTCTACCTTCCTTGTACATAAGTCCCAAAGGGGTCCAGGCATAAGTCCATGAAAGGAAAGGCTTCAAGGAGTTCACTGTGGTGTGCCAACAGCATCCCAGCCAGTCTCCTTGCTGTCTCTGGGTGGGTAGACTGGGTCCTTCCTAGGACCTTCGGCCTCCAGGAGTCCCAGTCTACCTGGGGAGAGGCACAGTGCTACATTCCACACCGGAGGTGTCACCCAGTGCAGTCCACACCTCCTGCACCCCCTAGAACTACCCCTGTCCAGTGTTACAGTTTGCATAAGTATATATCTCATCACACTCCAGTCCATCTATCACAACTATGTAACTGTTTACATACCTGTGACATTAATATTGACTCCATCAGTGTACCTGAGCAAGTGGGTTGAAATCCACAAAAGCTCATGCTAAAATAAATCAGTCAAGTCTCAAAGGTCCTTCTCCAACCCACACCTCCACCTCCACTTTTCTATTGTTCCTATTCTTGAAACAGACTAATATGCCTATCTCTTTGAAAACTGTAACTAGCCAGTCTCTGTCTAGACTAGAACATATTTACCGTATGTATAAGCTGATGAAAGAAACTTTCAACCACCTTCAGCAAACCTTCTGGATCCAACAGCCCCCTAAACTACCAGCTGGAGCTTTTAGGGAGTGTGCCATGCCCACCAGAACCAAATTAAAAATCAATCAGATGGGCATTGACTACCCAGTACTAGACTCAGAGAAGAATGAAAGGGTTGAGAAGAATATAGACACACACACATTTAGAGAAAGCTGACAGCGGTGACGGCCATAGCACAGTGGCAGAGCACATTCTTTAAATGCATATGGTCCCAGGCACAGTCCCCAGCATTTCCAGGTACAGCTGAAAAAGACTTCCTCTTGAAACCATGAAGAGCCACAGTGGGTGACTGGATTCGAGGGACAGTGATCTGATTTATCTAAGGCAGTTTTCTGTAAGTCAAACCAGAACACATAGAAAATCAGAGAACATCCGAGAACATAGAAAGGCCATTTTCTCTACATCAGACCAGAGCACATAAGACTGCCAACTGCCCAGTCTCAGTCCAGAAAGGAAGCACTTTCTGTACCCTCCTTTTTTAGGATGGTCAGCTTGGGTGGTTGGGCCCAGTTCAGAAGCTAAAATACTGCACTACAAGAAAGATGTCCCAGCTGTAGACAGTTATTCTGATAGCCCTCTACCTGTGGCAGCTTTCCTGCTAGAACAAAAGGCTCCTGTTTCATGTTTCTAGACACAGACAGCCATAAGCAGTGATAAGGCCAGGTGGCTTCCCACTCTTATTTTATTTTATTTTATTTTATTTTATTTTATTGGATTTATATCCCGTCTTTCTCCCAGAATGGGATTCTAAAATTCTATGATTCCATAACCTTTACTTAATCTTTTGTGGTTACAGCCAGGTGCCAAATTTAAACATCACGGGTTCATCCACTGTGTCACAACTTGTCGCTGAACATGCAAAGTGTTTCCCTTGAAAAGTACTGAATTTACAGAGTCAGGGAAATGCTCTCTGAAGGGTATGTGTAGAGATGCATTTCCATTCAAATATACCGGTCACTACTGAATGCTTCAACCATCAAGCAGATTGCATGTATAGGCTGCCTCCTGCTTTCAGTGTGACTTATCTCCTGCCCGTCTTACTGACAGGTTTGAAGTTCTTCCACTGTGGGAGAAAGACAGGATATAAATCCTGGAAATAAATAAATAAATAAATAAATTTCCTGAGGTTGGCCTGTTGTAGCCAGAAATTTATGATAAAACTCTTGATCTGCAGCCAGGTCCCCATGAATAGTTCCCATGGAGGGGGCAGGGGATATGGAAAATAACCCAACACATAGAAAAAGACTGTTATTTTAATAAGAATTAGCCAAAATTAGTCTCTCTGACACCTAGGAGCAGAATTTGGTTTTTGCTTTTTAATTTCTATGCATGTTTTTCATGGGAGGTGAGCAATGTTCAGTTATGCTACCCTTCCTACCTTCAGGCAGAACACTGGTTTTTAGCTTTAAAGGGCTATACCGCCTGGGTCTAGGATGCTGCCACATTGACTATCTAAAACTCCCATATAAACCTCTGAGATTACTGAGGTTGAATAATAATAGGTGTCACCGGGTGCAGGGCAAAATATAATTAATAGAATGCCTTCTCCTGAGGTCCTCACATTTGTGTAAATCCATTACTGGTGAGAGCCACCCGATTTGAGAATGTGTGACCCATTTAGAAGGGCCATTCCAGTTGTTGTTCTTATTTTTGAGGAAGCCTTCAGCCACCATGCATGGTGCATTTTTCTCTTTGCTGTTGAGACAATTTGTATTTTTCCTTGAACGCTTAAAACGTCGTTTTAAAAACAACAACTCTGCTTTAAGAACCCATTTGAAAAGCAAATTCTAAATGCATGCACACACACACAGGCCAGGAACAGTTAATCACAAATTACTTTTTAGTAGGCTAAGTCTATGTCCTCAACTCTCTCCCCCAGTTCTTTGTCATGATCTTTGTGACTCACACAATTGGATATTCCGCACCTGTGCAGTGCATCTTCACAATCTTCTTCTGTTGTGCCTCAGATCATTTCCCCTGAACATCTTTGTCAATTCACTTCTTTTTCTGTCTTCCAGCCCAACCCTTCCTTAATCCTCCACTTTGCCCCTATAGATTCCAGACCCGGTCCTTGGCAATGGCTTGTCAACTGCAGCCCTAACATCTCTATTCCCTCTTGGTTGACCCATCATCTTTAACAAACTCCTCTTCTCCACTTTGGTGCTCTGAAAGCAACACACCATATGTTGTTGATGGCTTAAAATGCTACATTATGGGATTTGTGGTTATCAGCATCCTCAGAGGTAGGCATCCTCAGTAACATCCTGTCTATACAGTCATCATTATTTAGAAGAACATCCCGGTGGGGGTATTAAAGTAAAGTTTAAACTGGTCAACAGCAAATTATGTCTAAATCTATACAATAGCAATTTCAGAGCTGGATGTGGAGCAAGGTGCTGGATCCCAATTCACAGTGACACAGCACCCCTCTTCCTGAGCAGATGCTCCCCCCCATTCACACATGCATAAACACACATGGCTTAAAAAATGGTGCTTAACTAATTTCAAGGAATCTGGTGGAATGGCAAAGCCCTTGAATCAAATAACACACGTGATCATGTCCTCATATATATCCAACTTCTACATTTCTTTAAGTGTTGAAAGTTTAAAAACTTAAAAAGAAAAAAACCTAAAAAACAAATTATATGCTTTTTATTAAGGCAAAACAATGTGCTTGTGAATTTGTGATATTGCTGTTATTTTGTAAATGTTTAAGAAAAAAAATGTATTTAAAGTTGGATAGCCATTCTGTGCTGGGTTTTTAATCTCTGACTGGTGCATACACTCAAAACATCAGGGACCTACTGTACATAAAAAAGAAAACAGCTACAATCTACAGATACTGTAAACCTATATACACACCTTTTACTGTAATAGAAAACCTTGCACTGTAATGGTTATTGTTTAAAAAAAATCTCTTGTCAAAAATGATTTTGTATCTTTGATTATTATATATCTGAAATTTTAACGTATTTGTATACTTGCCATGTTAAATGGGGGGAAAGCATTTGACACAATCGATTTTCCGTTGTCCAATCTGATGCATGCATTGCTTTACAATGTGGGTGGGTGGTTAAAAGTTAATCATTTAAATTTTAAAAAGCGACCCAAATCATCAGCTTTATTTGAAAAAAAAAAAAAAGCTAATATGCTGGTTCAAGCGACGCTATATCTGAAGAAAGAAAAAAACAGTAGTAAAGACATGTTACCCTTGCAACTCCCTGTCAGTGTGCTGTTATCTAGCCACATCTCCCTGCAGTCCATCATGAATAGGTAGGACATTTAAGTCAATAAGAGATCTTCGAAATCACACACAACCACAAATTAATTTACTTTGTCTTCCCAACCCGGTTTTTGATTTTGAATAAAATGGACTTGGAATCAACATGACATCACGGTTCTTCCTGCTTTTCAATTCCAATACACTCTGCGTCCAAACATCCTGTTTTGAAGCAAAGAGAATTTTTGACGTGGAGCCAATTTCAAGACAATTCTTTCTTTTTCTTTCTTTCTCTCTCTCTCTCTCTTTCTTTCTCCTTCTCTCCTTTCTTCTACTGTGGTTTAGGAATTATTTTCTTTTGGCCTTTTTCATTTGGTGGAAGATATTGGTTTTCCCTTCCTTGGCCTGCTTCCCTCCTTCCTCATGTCATTCCATCTTTTTTACAAAAGAAATATATATATATATACAAACAAACAAAGGAACAAATACTCTTTTTCTTTTCTCTCTCTCTCTCTCTCTTTCTCTCTCTCTCTCTCTCTCTAGGATGTGTAATGTTGTGTTGTCCGGATTCTGTATAAAAACAAAAAAAAATATGTATATGATGATGTATCTGATATTTGGCAGTCTCTGGCTGCAACTTTAACCAATATAATTAACAAAGAAATGCATAATGTTGGTGTTTTAAAAAGTTTTAAAAAAACATAGTTAAGATGTTTGTGTAAAATTGCATGGTTTAAAATGTACTTAGTGCATTGAGAAATGTTGTTGAGTTCCTCAGTGAAGGATGGTTTGCTTTTTTGATTCTAATGGTGATTGGTTTGTTGACCAGAGTATTCCCCTATACTGTACGTCTTGCTTTATTTCTCATCTTCCCTCCCTGACCCCCAATTTTTTTAGTTTCGTTTCCTTCAAGACCTAGCATAGCGTTTATCTATTGATATATGTAATACCGTTCCTTAAAACCAGGTTGTGGAAACGTTTCATCTGGGGGGAAATAACAAAAGATGTTTTGCATCATGGTTTGCATTCAGTTCCATCTTTTCTTTCTGTTGCAAAGTTTCAGGTCTGAAGCAACTAGTTACTTTCGTAAGTTCTTTTAAATCACTGTGGAGATCTTAGGCTGGATCTTTTGAGAGAGTATCATAGATTCACAGAATTTTTGAAATTGGAAGGGACTTGGAGATCCATCTAGTCCAGTGGTTCCCAAACCTTAGCCCTTCAGATGTTTTGGACTTCAGCACCCAGAAATTCTGACTTTTGGCCAAGCTAGCTAGGGCTTCTGGGAGTTGAAGACCAAAGACCTAGAAGACCAAAGTTTGGGAATCACTGATCTATTCCAAGCATCTGTGTGGTGCAGAAATCCATCCCTAACAGATGACTTAAATGAATAGTTCCCAAACTTTTGTCCTGAAAATATTTTGGACTTCAGCTTCCAGAAATCCTGACTGATGGCCAAAGTTTCTGGGAGCTGATGTCCAAAACATCTGGAGGAGTGAAGTTTGGGAACCACTGGCTTAAATATATTCAGGAAGGGAAAACACATCACTGCCAGAAGCCACCTTTTCCCCTGTCAAACTGCACTTTCTGCTATGAGATTTCATTTTGTGTTTAACTAATATCTGTTTCCTTCCAAGTTCCACGCATTGGTTCTGAAAAATCTTGTCCCGTGGAGGAGCAGCTAACAAAGTTGCTCCATCTTCTATATAAAAGTCCTTCAGGTATTTGAAAAGATCTATCATGTCTCACCCATACTCTTCTTTTCTCCAGGTTACATATACCCAGCTCTTCCAACCTTTTCTCAGTATTCATAGGACCTGGTTTCTAGACCCCTTACCATTCTGGTTGCCCTATTTCGGATCGGCTGTCATGTCAACCTCTTTTGTAAAATGCCGTGTGCAAAACTGTATGCTGTACTCCAGGCCTGTATCACCAGTGTCAAATAGAGTCAGACTCTTACCATCTGGACACAATAATTCTGCTAATGTGACCTAACATTAGTTTATTGTGTTTTTATGTGTCTCTGTGCGTGTTTGAATGTTTGCATACCAGTTGTCTATCTAAAACCATTTGCCGTTTTGTTTTTTAAATTCCTCATAGATCATTAGAAAACACATTAAGACCATTTCAGAATCAACACCAGCAGGGACCAGTCTAAAAATCAAATCACCAAAACAGGCTAATAAAACCAACAGCAGCCAGCATTAAAAACACTAGAGAATTCGAAAAGTCTCCAACTCTTGTGTAAACAATAAAGTTATCTGCATCTGTCCTATTTGCCTAGAAAGTGATTTCAAGGTGCTGCTGCTCTTCAGGGTTACGATCCATCTGACCAGGTGGCCCTGGGGATAAGCTTACATTTAAGTAGATTCATGAGGACCATATATCTACTGTCCCAATATGGGCTGGGCAACTTCAGCAGGTGTAAGGGCTGCTTTTTTGTCCCTGGCAGCATCCTAGGGCTTGCCTAGTCTGCCAAAAAAAGAAATGAGGGGAAATGGTAGTGAGTAAATTGTCCGCTTCCACATTTGAGAACAGTTTTAAAAACAAACATTAAATAGTGCAGCTTATTTAAAAGACCTATCACCATTCATTCCTAGGGACCTTTCACACTCATCAATTATAGCACTATACTTCCACTTTGATTGCCATAGTTCCATCCTGTGAAAACGTGGGATTTGTAGTTTCATGGGGTATCTCGAATTCTCAGCCAGAGAACAATAGTCCCCCACCACACTACAAACTCCAGGATTCCAGAGGATGTAGCCGTATCTGGTCATCAGTTGGGTTGTGTGAAAGGGCCCTTGGATATTTTCAGGAGAGACGGTTCACTACATTTTTGTTTTATTCTAAGGGGGTTTGGGGGGCTGCAAAATCAATCTTGGGAGGCTGCATTTTCCCATCCTTGACCTAATGGGATCTCATTGCTATAGAAATGAGCCCTTTGTCCATTCTAGCAACACTGCTGAGGATTTGCACAGCTGAAATAATTTTATCTCTCCCCCATGCTTCCCTGAATTCCTCCTACCGCAGTCCTTGGGCTGCAAGGATGACAGTTGGCACTGCTCATAAGCATACCCTTCAAACCACTTTGGCATAAACCAATTTATTTTGTAGTTGTCTTTGGAACATCTGGGCAGTTCAACTCTTGGGTAGTTCCCATGATCAGTACCTAAGCTCTGTCTCTAGGCATTGGACATTAATGTTTCATTCCAGGGCCTGGAGATCTCAGATCATGCTGCAGAATTTGTGCAAGAAAAAGTAACCTCTGTGAGATGCATGCATGCATTTGTATGTGGGTACACACACACACTTTGTGTTTGGGCCACTAAAATGTTATTCTGCATTTCTCCTGCAAGGCTATGGATCCCTATCCACCAAAATTCAGAACACAAGGTTTTATCATCTGCCCTCACTGCCTCACTATACCCAAAAATATCAATGTATTAGAACAGGGGTAGGCAACCTTTTTGAGCCGGGGGCCGGGTTGCTGTCCCTCAGACAATTGGGGGGCCGAAGCACCAAAAATTAAATAAATAAATAAATAAATAAATAAAATTTAAACTTTAAATTAAAAATTAAAAAAATTAAAAATTAAAAAAATATGCATGCACACTCTCTCAGCCCCAGAAAAGACATGACAAAACCCCTGTGGAGATTTTGTCAAGAAAACCCCAAGAACAAGTAATAACAACAATAATCAATATCATCATGGCGGGCGGCAGGGGGTGGTGGCGGCAGGACCGGCCTGGGGCCGGTCCAGAGGCCTCGGGGGGCCGCATCCGGCCCCCCGGGCCTTAGGTTGCCTACCCCTGTATTAGAAAGACAGTCAGAAGGACAGATGAGTTAGGAATACAAGTCTTTCACAGAAGAAGGTGACTCTGTTTGTCAGAAATCGCAACCCACAATTTAGGTATGTTGTGGTTCTCATTTAATAGCGATGTCTGCAAATATGTGGTGGGTCTGCAATTTCCCAAGGGCTAGGAATGGGTTGGAAACTAATGTGAGCTTGAGGTGCAATACATTTTATGAATAAAGATAACACTTAATTTTTATATAGCATGTTTACAGTGCCCAGGAGTTGCCTGGAAGAAGATGGCACTCCTTAGAAAAGCTCTTTAGAACACACTAGTAGGATCTCCTCTCACATAGGCACTAATTTATCTAAGGCAGGATTAGGAATCACGTGCCCCTTCATGTGTTGTTGGACTATAACTCCCAGCAGTCCTAGCCAGCGGAGCCAATAGTGAGGAATGCTGGAGGTTGCAGTCCAACAGTACCTGGAGGCCTTTGTGATTCTTGCTCCTGCTCTAAAGCCACCACCTAAAAAATCTGGGGGACATCTAGACCTCCAGATATTTCCCCCCTCTACTCTCTCTGCTGTGGTGCCACTTCTGGCCTTTTTGAATGCCTGGGTGGGAATATGGCAGTGGCTCTTTGCCTCTTTCCCTCAAAGAAGTGCCAAGAGAGTAGAGAGGGGCCAATGCTTCTTTTAAGCTCTCCCAGGATGGACTAAGAAGCTCTCGCCTTTCAGCACACTACTCAGAGAAGGAGATGATTCCCTTTTATAAAAATAAGAGTTACGGTATAGAACTTACCTTGCTTACTTTGATAAGAATTAATGCAGCCCAAAAACCCCACAAAAACCTATCATTGATGCTGTACCTTAATTCTTGCCTTTACATCCTTTTTTGAGATGTGCGTGTTTTTTTAGCCCTGCCTGCACCAGGTTGCCTCCTCTATACTCCATATAGCCACCATTTACCACTGTCCTCTCCTCATCCATCAAGTCTTTTGGGTTATGCCTGTCAGGATTTTGTCAGTTCTTTGGTATTGTTTTCCTTTGCTTTGTCCTTTATGTCTTTTATTCCATGCCCCTAAATTTTGCTCTCAACTTATGCACGGGTCATATCAAAACCCTTATCATGGCCCCACAACACGCTCTCACCTTATCCATGAGTTTCATACATATGAGTACCAAGAGAGATCTTGTAGCACCTTTGAGACTAACTTAAAAAAAGAAAGAAATTGGCAGCATGAGCTTTCGTAGATTTCCGTTTACTTCTCCAGATGCATTCAATGAGCATTCAAAAGCTCATGCTGCCAATTTCTTTCTTCCGTTTAGTCTCAAAGGTGCTACAAGATCTCTCTATGTACTGATTCTGCAGACTAACATGGCTATATCTTGGAATACAAGCATATGAGGTACATTAAATAGCAGAATGCATCTTGAGGTAAGCACAGAATATATTCAATGGTGAAACAATAATTGCAGGAAATGTAAGAGGTATAATGTTGCAAGAAAGCATGAAGAGGACATTAAGGGGAAAATGTGGACTTAGATCCCACAACTCCATGGCCACCAATTGAAGGAAAGGACTTTTGTCTGGATCACAGATCCACACCAGCACACTTTCAGAGCTACCCACAATGAATTGCATGGGAGTGACCTCACCAACCAGCTTGAGACTTCAAGCTAGCCCTTACATTTGGAAAATATCAGAGCTTGAGAGTTACTTTTTTGCCTACAACCGCCACCATTAATGGTCATGCTGGCTGAGGGATTCTGGGACCTGTGGTGCAAAATAAGACACACACCCCCAGCAATACTGGGATATATTGCCCAGATCTAATTAAGGACGCAACTATTCACTCACTGACTCTGAAAGCCTTCATCATAATAGACAACCTTGCTTGTAGCCACCTTGCTTGTCTACAAGCTGGTCCAGAGATTGACCAGCTTGCTCTTTTCTTTCACATGGTGAGATAACAAGGTGGCGGCACATGCATTTTCCACCTCATGCATAGGGTTGTCACACTGAAAACTGGAGAGGGCTCCTGCACCTTTAATGGTTGCACAGAAGATAGAATTGCATTGTGTGTTGCTTGTCATGCAAGCAAAACCTGCTGAAATTGCCTCTTCTGCACAACCATTAAAGTGATGTGTGACCCAGATGTGTAGGGCTGGTTAACTTTCAACCTCAAAAACAACTAAGATGTTGGTGGAAAGAAATCAGAAATCAAGTGAATTATACTTATACCTCCATACCCAACACTTACTTATTTTATTTACGAAAAATATTTATATCCTGCCTTATAGCTGAAGATCTTAGAGTGGCATATAATAAAATAGGTCTGGAACCATTTAAAACAATAACAATAATTTCAAAGAGTAAATTTATTATTCTTATTCTTATTTGTACCTGCCCTATATCAAAGATCTCAGAATAGCTTGCTAAAGCCATAGGAAATCATTTATCACTTAAGGTAATTTAGAACCAGTTAAAACAAAATAATGCAAATCCCAGTACAAATGGACTAATGACATTTAGAATCATAGAATCATAGAATCATAGAGTTGAAAGAGACCAC
>CM034701.1:390746205-390756262 GCA_020142125.1 Phrynosoma platyrhinos
CCAACACCTTGTACTGCGCCCGGAAACTAATTGGCAGCCAGTGGAGGACTTTAAGCACAGGTGTCTGATGCCATCTGGGGGAGAAACACTAGGCCCAGCACCATCGGGCCTGGAATAAGAAGAACCCTTACTTCTTAAAGGACGGGTGGGAGTTGGGATTTTTATGTTCTGTTTAGATTGTATTAATATATCTGTATGGAAATTTTAATGTTGTAAGCCGCCCCGATTGCTCTGCAGAGGGGCGGGATATAAATTATTATTATTATTATGGGTTTTTTTGTTTTAGCTATTGATGTACTTTTTGGATCCTTTCATAATTATACAATGATTCTTCTTTAACTATCTTGGTTGTATCTTATAGAACAGGGGTAGGCAACCTATTCCTTTTAAGGGCCGAGGGACTTCAGCTCCCAGAATCCCAGGAGCTATTGGCCAATATGGCTGAGGCTTCTGGGAGCTGAAGTCCCTTGGCCCTTAAAGGGGAAAGGTTGCCTACCCCTGCTATAGAATCATGGGTTTTGTGGTCTGGTGAGACACTAGACCTCTCTGACTGAAAATATTAGATACTGCTCTCTAAACTGCAAATCCCAGGATTCCACAGGATGTTGCCATGGCAGCTGTGTAGTGTGAAAGGGTCATTTGTCCACACAAATATAACATATTAGGATTAAAAATAAGTCCCATGCTATCCTTTGTGGGTAGCCAAGTTGCAGAGGTGCCAAAGTGATGTATGCCCCATTTGAAGAATGGACAGACCAGACATTGAAATTCATAGTAAGGCCAGGAAATACATAAAACCTATCTCTAAAACATGTCTCACCTGGGATATTGGAGTTTTCACTGAAGTCAGGAAGATATCCCACAGCTCACTCAGTGCAAGGTGTTGTTGTTTTTTTAAATTTAGGTGCATGAAGATTAAATTCAGATTTTATTGTTAATTAGTTAATCTCTAGCACAAGGACATTTTTCAGTGCTACGCGGAGTTCTGGAAATTTCTTTGTGTTTTACAGAAGCAGAATCAACTATTCAGAATTAGCAGCTGGGTTCAGTTTGCGTTAAAAAGTCACATGAAGTGGCAGGGATTTTTGTTTGAGTGGTCTGGCAGTGAATGTTCCATTCCCACTTCGAAGCTTGCAGTCAAATTAGATTGTTCATCATTTAGCAGTAAGGCACCAGCTCATTTCAAACACTCTACCATACCAAGGCTAACATTAAGGAATGATGGCTTGATGTGATATACGAATTAATAAACCGTGGCTTGCGATCTGCTGGCAATCCATGGCTGCAGTTGTGTTAATTAGAGCAAAGTAGACCCATTGAACCAGTTGTTCAATGGTGTTAAAAGAGGTAAACACATGAATGCTAACACATGACACTACTCTAGGTAGAACTATTGATAGGATTTAAGTCCAAGATTTAAAGTGGATTTGCTAACCATGGTTTCTCTAATTGACAAACCTTAATTAGCTCTTGAGTTCTGCTTTCAGAGGGGTGGTATAGCATGGAAAAGGGAGTGCGCTTAAAACATTCAGAGAATTGAAAATGAAAGCAAGCAAGCTTTGCTTCTGGATCCCATGGTCTGGATTCTAAAGTTGGGTTGTTTGGGTAAAATAGCCTTGGTTTGGTGTCTGAATTTGAACCCATGGAGAAGAGCTGCACATAACATGATTAGTATCAAAAATAAGTTATCCAGGTAATGACCAGAATTCTTTTGGTGTCTTTTGAATGCATTGGTTCCTCCTACGGAAGCAGTTGGACATTTTTGCCTGATATGCAACATTCACGTTTGGTTCAGATAGTTGTGCAATCCCACTTTAACTGCTCTGGTTCCATCCAGCATTTATAATTTTCAGAGAGGTCTGGGGCCTCATCAAACTACAAATTCCAGGATTCCATAGGATTCAGAGATGGCAGGTAAAAGTGGAGTCATAGCATGATAACTGTGTAGCGTGAAAGGGCTCAAGGTGTTGCATAGGGCATAATTTCTTATGTAGAATTGTACACAGTGTAAGCTCTGAGCCAATCCTTTTCTCTCCCTTATGCCCAAATCTGTACAAGTTTTAAGCTTCTTAAATGTATTTTAATTGTTTAATGGTTTAATTGATTAATGTTATAATATTTTAGTTGTTCAATACATAGACTTTTAAAATTGTTTTACATTTTTAAGTTAATGCTTTTAAATATCATATTAAATTAAAAATTTTATTTAATTTTTTAAATTATAGATTTCTATAGATTGTTTAAAGCTTTTCTATAAAAGATCTACAGTCTTTTACAAAATACAAAATAGTATTGGCTGCTGTGCAGAGAGAAAGGCAAGGTATCAATTAAATAAATAAATTAAAAAGAAATGTTTAATTGATTCCTCTGTTTTTATCCTTGAGATCCTGTGCTACAGGGAAGGATATAACAATTAAAAAAGATAAATAAATAAATACTTCTTGCAGGATAATTGGATCACTCATCAGGATGACTTCAACCAGCTACTGGCAGAACTGAACAACACTCATGGACAGGAGATCCCAGGTAGGAGAGAATATATATACTGTACATATATATCTTCCAGGTATGTTATCTCTCTCTCTCTCTCTCTCTCTCCCAGGTGTGTATATGTATATGTATATGTATATGTATATGTATATGTGAGAGAGATCCCAGGTAAGGGGGATATATACTCTGTGTGTGTGTGTATATATTTTTCTGGGGTAACCAGGTTGACCATGCAGTAAAATACAACAAAATCCACAAGCAGCAACAGCTTTATTGCTGCTTTATTGAGCCAACTCCAAAGCATAAAATGCAAAGCTTTTGAAACTTCACTGGCTTCTTCATCAGGCAAAGATGTTAAAAATCATTTGGGAGTAAAATGATGATGATAGTCTATGGTCACACACCTACATTCTCTCTGAGATGTTGTCAGTTAAGATAGTATTGGGTGATTTCCATGCAAGTAAGGCCTTGTGAGGATTAAGGACAAAGTAAAGAGCAATAAAACAGGTACTGGAATGATGATGATGATGATGATTTCTATCCTGCCCCTCCGCTGAAGCAATCGGGGCGGCTTACAGATTTAAAATATTACAAGATATGATCCCCAAAAAAACTCTCTCACCCCTTAAGCTTACAAGCCAAACAAGAAAGATGAAAGAATTGATGATATAAAAGTTCTTAAAAAATGAACAATCAGTCTGTTTAAAACATTACTCCTAAGACATTAATTTAAAATAAAACACATTATAGTTCTTTTTTTAGAAGAAAAAAAAACCCAGCACCCTTATTGCACATCCTTCTAGCCTAACCCGTTAAAGACAGATGCCCAGTTGAAATAGGAAGAACATTGGCTGCTGACAGAAAGAAAACAGAGAGGGAGCTGACTGAGCCTCCCTTGGGAAGAAGTCCTATAGCCAAGGAGCAGCCACAGAGAAGGGACTCTCCTGTGTCCTTAGCAGACAAGCCTGTGAAGGTACTGGAACAGAAAGAAAGCCTTTCACTGAAGTTTGCAAGATTCAGGCTGGCTCGTATGGGGAGATGCAAGCTTTCAGATATTCTGAACGTATGCCATATAGGGTTTTATAGGTGATCACCAGCACTTTAAATTGTGCTTGGAAATAGATCAGCAGCCAGTGGAGCTATTACATTAAGAAAATTATATGCTCCTTATTTATAGTCAGCATCACAATGTGCTTCATTCTGTATCTCATAACACACTTTTTCCAACCCAACAACTACAGATGTACCCCAGTTAACAAAACAGATGTGTTCCAGCACATTACTACTTTAATAGAATATTTGGTACCAGGGGCAGAATTAACATGGAAAGGGATAGGTTGCTACACTACAGAAAAGAAGGACAATTTTTCATGTTTCAGCAGTTTTGTTATCCAGAACTAATAATATGCACATGTGAAATTAAGTTATCAGGTCAGGTAAGCCTTGTGTAAGTAAACAAATGTCAGTATGTAAAGGGATCTTAAAGTACCTTTGAGGTGCTACAAGATAATTTTTTTAACCATTTTTTACCATTTCTAATTTGAGGACCAAATGTAGAGATCTTTTATTTTGTTTTTTAAACATGTTTGGGGTAACTTGGTGAGGCAAGCTTATTGAGTGTCTCCTTTCCCCTCTGTTTTGCTGAAAATGAATGCTCAGTAAGGGATTCTGGAGGCAGCTGCTGTTTATCTTGCAGGCACAGATCCCAAAGTGTGTGTTACTTCAGATTTCTTTAATCATCCTATCAATGCCAATACTGGAGAAAAATCTCCATCAAGGCGGTGGGTGGACAAGCAGAAAGTATGTGGGGCTGGTTGAATGCAAAAAGACTTGTAGGAAGGAGCTTCTTTGTCAGAAGTGATGATGATGAGTGTCCTTCTTTCCCCAAAATATTGGGACTCAAATGCCTGTGTGTAGCTGATAAAAATCCCTGTGTTTTTTTTTTTAAGAAAAACATTTTATTAAGTTTAAAAACCCTCCATATAAAATAAAAATGCACACACAACATATAAAATTATGACCCTAAATTCCCCAGTTGATTCTATCGGTGCAGCTGTACAAGAGAATTGGACTCCACAAAAGGTCATGCTAAAATAAATTGCTCTCTTTGCTCAAAGATTCCTTCCCCCACTTTCTTTTATTTGTTTACCTGTCCCATGCCAATCCACTCCTCTGAGGACTTCATCACACGTGCCTGCTGTCCTGCCACAATCATGCTAGTTTAATAACAGAAGCATACTAGTTTTGCAACCATCTTTATCACATATTCTCTTCATTAGCACTTTAGCACTGCCTTGGTGAGCTATGCATGGCCCTGTGATCTGATTTCCTCAACATTGCCATAATACTGCCTTCTGACCCCTGAATACCCTCTGTACCTGCCCAAAAAAGAAATGATAATTTCTCCCTTCTTCTTTGGGGGGTGGGCAGGGAGAGGCTGTTCAAAATTCAAATTGAAAGAAAGTTGTGTTTAAAAAAAAAAAAGCAGCCTGTTCTGGAAAAGTAAGAGGGGACAGGGGAGAGAAGGGACACGGACACCATATGACTGCCCAATACAGGAACTGCCGTTCATACCTGGGGACTAATGCTGTAGCAGTGCATTTGAGAATTTATTGACAGGTTTTCCCTGATAGTTTCAAAGTGAGCTGTAGATGTCACTTGTTGAGCAAGGCAGCAGTGAGACAGAGACAGTTGTGCTTTGGTCAGTCAGAGGGAGCTGACTGAGCCTCCCCTGGGAAGAAGTCCTATAGCCAAGGAGCAGCCACAGAGAAAGGACTCTCCTGTGTCCTTAGTAGACAAGCCTGTGAAAGTGCTGGAACAGAAAGAAAGAACTTTTTAAGAACTTTTATACCATCACCTGGAATGCTGTGTCCAGTTCTGGGCAGCACAATTCAAAAAGGATGTTGAAAAACTGGAGTGTGTCCAGAGGAGGGCGACTAAAATGGTGAAGGAAACCATGCCCTACGAGTAACCACTTAGGGAACTATGTATGTTTAGCCTGGAGAAGAGACGGCTAAGAGGGAATATGATAATCATGTTTAAATATTTGAACAGATGTCATATTGAGGAGGGAGCAAGCTTGTTTTCTCCTGCCCCAGAGAACAGGACCCGGAACAATGGATGCAAGCTGCAGGAAAAGAGATTCCACCTCAACATTAGGAGGAACTTCCTGACAGTGTGAGCTGTTGGACAGTGGAACACACTCCCTTGGAGTGTGGTGGAGTCTCTTTCTTTGGAGGACTTTAAACAGAGGCTGGATGGCCATCTGTCAGGGATGCTTTGATTTTCAGTTCCTGCATGGCAGAGGGTTGGACTGGATGGCCCTTGTGATCTCTTCCAACTCTATGATTCTAAATACGGTGGGGTCTCGCTATCTGTGGACTTGCCATCTGTAGATTTCAGTCTTCATGTATGGCAAGCCCCTGTTCCCAGTGGTAGTGCATACACGCGGCCAGGCCACCATTGGGGACAGTGGGACTTCAGGTAAGCCCTATCCTGTTGCTCCTAATGGGGGCGTGGCCGCTTGCATGTGCAATTGCATTGAAGGCAATGGGGGCTGTTGCTAATGGTGGCGTGTACACGTGCTACCATTGTGGACAACAAGGCTTGAGGGCCTGTGGATTTTGGTATCCACGGGGGTCCGGAACAGATCCCCCATGGATACCAAGGTCCCATTGTATTACCAAAAGTGCTATATTATCTAACTTTCATGCCGGTTTAAAAGCTGTATGTGATAAAAGTCCTTAAGGTTTTGAAACTGTGTTGTATACCTTCATGTTGTTTCCATCTTATGAAGACTGAAGTGAACCTATTGCAAGGTTTTCTGGGGCTGAGAGTGTGTGACTCCCCAAGGCCATCCAGTAGGTTTCTATGGCCAAGCAGGGAATCAAACCTTGATCTCCAGCGTCATAGTCCAACACTCAAACCACACTGGCTCATGAAACTATAAACACTGTGAGATTGCACTTCTTTGCCACAGGAGGGCACTACTGCTACTTTGGTGGAAAGCTTATGGTTAAAATGAAGCCAGTGCACACATGGTCAGACTACATTGCTGGCTCTGTCTCACATCTTGCTTCCCATTTCTGTAATGGGAAGGAAGGTTCTCAACTGAATTGGGTCTGTGGGCCTGGCAGGAGGAAGCATTAAGCCTTCATTCTCTCTACTATTTCCCTAAATGTGACTGTCCACCCCCCCCCCCAGCTTTTCCTAAGGTTTAAAATAAGTGGATTCCATCTGGTTACAGGGAGTGCACAGCTGTTTTGTTGCAGCAGCTCCACTGGCTGTTAGTCTCCTGCCAGGCACAATTGGCTGTGGCTTATGACCTACAAAGCTCTCTATGCATCAGATCCAGGTTATCTGAAGGACCATATTCCCCCAAATGAGCCTGTCCATGTCTTGAGACCTTCTGGGGAGGCCCTTCTCTCCCACTACCCTACTATAGAATCATAGAGCTGGAAGACACCTCAAGGACCATTCACTCCAACCCCATTCTGCCATGCAGGAAGACACAATCAAAGCACTCCTAACAGATGGCCATCCAGCCTCTGTTTAAAAACCTTCAAAGAAGGAGAACTTGAAGGCACTGTCAAAGAGCTCTTACTGTCAGGATATTCTTCCTAATGTTGAGCTGGAATCTTTTTTCCTGTAGTTTGAATCCAGTGACGCCACTGCCAAATCTCCCAGGAATTCTGCATGGAAGGCCTTCTGCATTCAACCTCAATTACCTATTACCTGAGCTCTTTAGGCTGGAGATGCCAGGAATACAAGGTGACTAAATGCCCTCCTTTTGCAGGACATGTCACAGAATCATAGAATCATAGAGCTGGAAGACACCTCAAGGACCATTCACTCCAACCCCATTCTGCCACGCAGGAAGACACAATCAAAGCACTCCTAACAGATGGCCATCCAGCCTTTCTTTAAAAACCTCCAAAGAAGGAGACCCCACAGGAAGAGGGCCTCTTTGGTGGCTACTCTGAAGCTCCTTTTGTAGAGAGGTTTGGTTGGCACCTTCCCTACTATCCTTTTGTAAGCAACAGAATACTTTGGGCCTTTGCAGACTGACAGAAATAGTGTAAATTGAGTCCACTTTTAGGGTTAGGGAATCATGGGAACTGTATTTTATTGTGGCACCAGAGCTCTCTGACAGAGAAGGCTCAATGTCTCAGAAAAAAAACAATTCCCATGATTCCCTAGCACTAACCCTAACCCTTAAAGTGGACTCAATTTGCACTATTTCTGGCAGTCTGCAAAGGCCCTTTGTATCCCCAGGCATTTGAGGTTTGACTCTCAGAGGAAACAGTCTTTCATGTGCAGTATTTGTTAATATTTGTTGTTATGCTTGTAACTGCTTTTTTAATTTTTTATTGATTGCTTAACTATATTTTTAACCTTCATATGATGTAAAATTCCTAGCTGTTTTAACTTTTATAAGCCACATTGATCGGGGGGAGTGTGATACAGTGGGCCTTTGGTATCCACTAGGGCAGGGGTCGGCAACCTACGGCCCACGGGCCGCACCCCTCCTGCCAACCCCCGCCGCCATGCGCGCACGCAAACGAGTCGTGGCCACCATTTTGGAAAACAAAATGGCGGCCGCAATGTGTGCGGCAGTGGCCCGCGGAAGACCAGAGGATCCCCGGCCCAGCCCCAGGTAAGGGGAACTTGCCGACCCCTGCCATAGATGGTTGAATCCATGGATGCAGAATCCATGGATACAGAGGACCAGTTGTATTATGCTTATTATTTTCAGGCCTCTGGATTTGTAACCTCACCCAAGAGGAAAAAAAATGGGGGATTTATGCATTATACTGCTGGAATCTTCCAGGAAGCATGGTTATCCATTAATCGCTATGCCCCATGCTCCTTTTAGAATGTTTAAGGAGAATGCAACTTCTGGATTCTTTTTTGTGGTCCTAAAACCCACTGGAGTTTTAAGAAGGATGTTTGGCTGAAAATCGAAGTAAAAAGCATCAGAAAGGCACCCAGACAAGTTTGGATTCTTTTCTCATTTCCCTCCTCCCCAAGCTAAAATTGGCTCTGTTTCAGCCAAATCTCAAATGGGAATGAACTACCATTTTTTTTGGAAGCATCCAGAGGAATGGAGCACCCTACCCTTCCTGGGCAATTCTTGTGGGAGGTCCCACAAGAATCCTAGATTCAGAAGAGACACAAGGGCCATCCAATCCAACCCCCTGCTATATAGGAATACATAATTGAAAGCATCGCTGACAGATGGCTATCCAGCTTGTGTTTAAAAACCTCCAAGGAAGGAGACAAGCATTTGCCTCATGCAACATCTTCCCATGTTTGTGTTTCAGAGGCTGTATCCAGAGAGGAAAAGAAAACCTTTAGCCTGGAGGAAAAATCCAAGACCTCCCGGAAACGGGTTCATTATGTGAAATTTGCCAAAGGTAAGGCCAAGGCAACCGAGCTGAAGGGCAACAGAACTGTGTCCTTGGCAGTCACTGATGCATGTTTTTTGGCCAAAACTGTACTGGAAGGCTTTCCAGGTTAGTTAGATAGTCAGATCAGTAGCATGCTGGAACTATTTTTAGAACGCAAAATACAAAGCCCTTGCTAATATTATTTTTGAAGGCTCTATAATAGGTGGGAATCGTACAGTCCTCTAGATGTTGTTGAATGGCAACTCCCAGCCTTCCTCACTGTTGGCATGTTGACCAAGCTAGCTGAGAGTTGCAGTCCAACAGCATGGGACAGAACTGTTGCTGCTTCTGCTGTGTGATTATTCCAATAAAATCATTCTAATGAAAAGCTTCAGCACCAATGCTGCCATAATTCCGGCAACAAATAAAAACATGACTGTTTACTAAAGCTTCGGGGACATGATAGATTTTGTGCAAATTTGCACATACAAGTAGATTTAAATTGTTTGTGTTGTTCTGTGCCTTCAAGTCATGTCTGAATTATGATTACCCTAAGGCAAACCTACCATGGGTTTTCTTAGCAAGATTTGTTCAGAAAGAGTTTGTCATTGCCTTCCATTAAGGCTGAGAGGGAGTGCCTTGCCCAAGGTCACCCAGTGAGTTTCCATGGCCAAGTGGGGATTTGAACCCTGGTCTCCAGAATCTTAGGGGGGATGCAGACCAGGCCAGCCTGGGGGTGGAGTTGGGGTTGCCCCAACGCTGCGCACCCGTCTGCATGGCATGCGGCGTCAGGACACTCTCTTGCTGCAGCGTGCACACATGCTGCACCAGAAGGGCACAAAAGAGCCGCGATGGCGGCTCTTAGGGCGGCCTTTTGCCACCCCCAAAAGGAGTGGCATTTTGCCGCTCTTTTGGGGGCGGCAAAAAGGAGGATCGGGGCTGCAGCATGTGGTTGCCATGGCCCCGATTTTCCGCTACCAGGGGCAGCTCTGTGCCGCCCCAAACGGGCCATCTGTATCAGCCCTTAGTCCAGTGCTGAAATTGCTATACCACACTAGCTATCAGAGCGCAATTACTGTGGTTTAAAGTGTTGTATTTAAATCCATACATTAATTTAGGCCTTTTTTTTCAATTGAAAACACTGGCTAGGGCTTACCAGACAGGAAAAGCCTTGTGGT
>CM034701.1:390764104-390776241 GCA_020142125.1 Phrynosoma platyrhinos
GGATCAGATCCGTCTTAATACATCTCTCACTACTTTTAAGAAAGCAGTAAAGAAGGAGCTTTTCCGGCAGGCCTTCCCAGAATAACCTCCTTGTAGGGATAAACATATTTGGATCCATTCTGCCCCTAGTCCCCCTCTGAGCGACACTCTGCTGTTGCTGCCATTGCTGTCATGTTCTTTTATCTTAATCATATGTTTGGTTTTTAATTTTATTAAGTTTAATTCTATTTTAAGGGGTGTGCGTTGTGGGTGGGGGGTGTAGGAATTTGGAATGTTTTAATTGCTGTATTTTAACTTGTTGTTAGCCGCCCCGATTGCTCTGCAGAGGGGCGGGTTACAAATAAAATTTTATTATATTATTATTATTATTATTATTATTATTATTACTACTTGTTGAATGTTAACTCAGTGCTTTAGTAAATCTCATTGATTCAGCACATGTGCTTTAGTTGGGAGAAGCAATGGCATTTAAGTTTGAGATGGAAATGATACTGTCTTCCAGATGCTCTTGGACTGCAACTCCCATCAGCCCTAACTAGCATAGCCAATGTTGAGAAATAATGGCAGTTGCAGCACAACTTCTGGATTGCTGCATGATTCCTACCCTTGAGGCGTCTTATAACACTTGGAGGACAGCAGGTTGAGAAAGGATAATCAATGGTCAGGAGCCACTGTGCTGTACCAGTCATTAGGGAGGGTGAAGTCATTGTTTGGTCTCACAAGCAGCCACCTAGAGCAGTGATTCCCAAACTTTGGTACTACAGGTGCTTTGGACTTCAACTCCCAGTAGCCCCAGCCAGCTTGGCCAGCAGTCAGGAATTCTGGGAACTGAAGTCCAAAATATCTGGAGGACTAAAGTTTGGGGATAACTGGCCTAGAGCAAGGCTGTGTCAGGGAAGAGGCATACTTCCTAGGCAATCCTGTGTTTGTCATTTGGGGATTGAGCAATGAGAAAAGCTAGCTGGGATATAAATCGAAAACTTGATTGTCTGGTGCTAGGGTTACCCTCACACAATCCAGAGGGCTACTGCAATAATGGGAATAAGGCTGTAGAGTGGAGGAAGATGTGACATTGGTCTCCCAGTATTCTCACCCCATCCCCACCCCTTGATGTACTGTGATTTGTCCTTCCATCACCACATTATACACTCCCACATGTTCAAGGTTTCCCTTAAGGCAAAGGTGGGCAAATATGGGGACGGACGGACTGGGGCCACTTCCCCCCCAAGACCCCCTCCATTGGGCTGCCCACCACGTCAAACCCAAATAGCTTTGTTTTTACTCTACAATCCCTTTCAATATGTTGTCAGGATGTCGCACCACTCTGTCGCTATTTTGAGAGAGTTTCTGAAAAATATGGCGGTATTAGATGTAGTACAAAGTTTGGTGTTGCTTATGGATTTGGGATATTTTTTGTGTGCTTGGCCCAAAAATATTGCCCCAAAATGACACTGCGCTTTTTAAAAAATTGGGTGCTTGAGGGCCTTCAGAGCCCCAAAGGTGGTTTTGCAGGGGCCACATGCAGGCTGCAGTTTGTCCACTATTTCTGTAATCTCATTTTGGGAGGAAGGTGAGATATAAATCCAACAAATCATCACTATCCAACATCTGGATCCTCCAGGACCCCATCAGACTGCTTCTAGCAGCATTACAGAGAGCCAGAATAGCAGAAAGTGTATGGAGCATTAGACTTGGAGGACCAGGTTCAGATCTCCATTTGGATGTGACATTAGTGCTTTTTGTTCGTTTTGTTGTCCTGAAGATCAAATCGAGGGATTACATAGGCCCATGTTGGTGAACCTATCGCACCTGTGCCAGAGATGGCACATGAAGCCATTTTCCCTAGCATGCGGTATGGGGAAGAGGAGGAAAAAACATGCGCTGGAGAGGCAGCTGAAAGCCCGGAAAGATGCAGGGGTAGAAAGAGGAACAGGCACGCGCCTGTTCCTCCTTCTCCCATGCCTTCAGCTGCCTCCAGAGAGGCAGCTGAAGGCTCAGGATGTTGGAGGGGGTAGAAGTCGCACCCAGAAGTTCCGTCTCCAGCACTGGGTAACAGTGGTGCCAGAAGGCCATTTAGTTTGGGCCCTCAGTGCCTAAAACGTTCGCCATCACTGACATAGGCCACTAGACACATACCCCACCCTTTAAACAAATGACAATTAAAAGATCATTCATAATATTGTTAGGTTGCAGAAATGAAAGTTTCCTTCTGTGGAAAGTTCAGTGCTGAACAAAGCTTGGAAGCATTTCTTTTGGGGGGCAACAACTCTTCAGAATCCCCCAGCCAGCATCTGGCTGTGGGATTTTGGGAGCTATTGCCCCTCAAAAAAGATGTTCCAAGATTTAGTGGTGATTGCCCAGGCAAACCTGTCTCTCCTCCTCCCCCTTTCCAAAATCTTCCTGCATTGAGGCTCAAAACCAGCCAAGTACTGCTTCTCTTGGACTTCCGTTGCTTTCCCTGAATGACGTAACCACCCCTACCCCTTTTCTCTTGATGTCACTACTTGCAAAACGTTTGGCCTCTGTCCAGTTTGAGAGCACATTTCATTCCAGAATAAGTTGAGGTGCGTAATGAGTGAGAAGTCCGGGGGGGGTATGTGTGTCTTTCCCTCTTCCTTGATATCTATCTACTGAAAAAACAATGGTTGTCTATCGAAAATTGGAATCGTTGGCACATTGAATCTGTTAAAAACATTGATCGGCCATTAGGTAAAAATCTCCGAAGGCAGAAGCCAGATTCAGCGGCCATTCTCTGATCCAGAGTAGAGAATTGACTATTCTTCTGGCACTGTCCTCTTTCTCCTTTTAAATAAATCTTTGCACCGGGAAGGCAAAAAAACCCCACACATTCCATTAGTTCTTATCTGGTTGAACTTCCTAGAACCCCTTAAATATACTCTCATGCCCCTCTTGAGCATCTCTATTTTACACACACACACACACACACACACACAGACACACTATATAATAAATTTATTCTCCATGTTTCCTTCCTCTCTTCAGCTGTATTTCCTGACAAAGTCTTATCAGGGGGGAAAGTGTTCCTGCAAAAGACATTGAGGTTTGGGATCCGTCCGGGATTGGGAAGTCACTCAAGGGGGATTCTGATTTCATCTCGACAGCACATGAGATTCCCAAAAGTGCTTTAAAGTCAGGGGGGTCACAGAGCAAACATCAATAAATGTAGAGGTGTAATATGTGGATTTATTTTTAACATGCTCACAGCTGCTCTGATTTTTAGGCTCTGTAGTTGTAAGGGCATTCCTTGCAAGAATGTGGTTGGTGTTGCATCAGTAGAAGCCACGTCTTTGCTCTCGGATCCCCTCCGTCATTTAGCCATGTCTCATTACCGATCTTCTAGAGGCTGCTACTCTCATCTTCTGGTAATTTCCTGATTCTCCCCCCCCCCCTTCCCGTTCTTCAATATTTCCTCTCCTGATTCATGTTTCCTGATGGTCACCAAAGGAACTGAGTGGGTGTCTGGTCTACCCATTCGGCCTTGGAAATGGTGTCAGCAGCCTTAGCTGTTGCTTCTTCTGTACACAGCCATGATGACTACAGACTTGCTTTTTGTTTTTAGTGTTCCTCGGGGTCTGTAGAACTGGGCATGATCAACAAGCCAGATCAAGATCAAGAAGAATTTTATTTCATTTGTATGCTGCCTTTCTCCCAGGAAGGAACCCAAGGCACCTCACAGATAAAACACGTTTTTAAAACTTTGCAGTGAAAAATTAAAAATAATTAAAATCATCTAACTAAATTTATTTATTTTATTTATTTGTGTCATTTCTATGCCGCCTTTTTCCCAGGAAGGGACCCACGGAGGAGAGACAGATTTGCTCGAGTAATTATCACTAAAGCTTGGAAATCATTTCAAAAACAGCACAGTACAAATTTTAAAAGCAATTAAAATCATATTTAAACCAATATAAGTTAATATAAAAGCATACAAAAGTTAAAAACATAACACCCCCCCTAAGCTACCCTGTTGTAAATTTTAAAAAGCTTGCCTAAATAAAAATGTTTTTACTTTTAAAACAGTATAAAATTACATAAAAATATGCAGAAGTTAAGCATACCTAAAACGTCGCCCCATATAACAGCCATTTTTTATCCATTTTATCCATTAACATTCCACATTTTCCCCAATAATGGGATTCAAAGTGGCTAACAGGATATGTAAAAGCAATACGAATGAAAAACTACACAAAACTTTGGCAAAAGTTTAAATATAAAAATTACTTTAAAGGGAATTAAACATGATGTACTGGTTTGAGCTTTGGACGAGGACTCTGGAGACCAGGGTTTGAATCCCTGCTCAGCTTTGAAACCCACTGAGTGACCTTGGGCAAGTCACACTCTCTCAGCCTCAGAGGATGGCAATGGTAAACCCCCTTTGAAGAAATTTGCCAAGAAAACCTCATGATAGGATCGCCTTAGGGTCACCATAAATTGGAAATTACTTGAAGGCACACACAGCACCAACAACAGTTTATCAGTTTGCTTTATATCATACTGTATTTTTAGTATTTTATCTGAAAAGTTAGTTTTATAATTGCATTATATACTTTTATATTTTTATGATTCTCGCCTACTTTTTTGCGTTATGAATAGAGCTACAAGACCTTGAACTGTAAGGGATACCTGAACTGTAAGGTGCCTCTTTGTTTTTGGAGGTTTGAAGAGCAAGTAAAATAAAATAAATAAATAACAGAGGGGGGAAAAATCAGTGATATTAAACCAGAAAAAGAAATATTTTATCTCCACTAATTCTCCGTACTATCAGTCAGACATAATGCATTGATTCCTGTAGAAAAAAAACAAAAAAACTGAGAAAAGAGAACCAAGACCAGGAATTATAATAATCTGATACTGTACGTAGTCTTTTTAGAAATGGTTTTGGGGCAGTATATACAACAGTACCTTGTCTTGAACATTTTATTCATAATGGTGAATAATTTTTTAATAGTTCAGTGTTTCATAAAGGGGTGGGGGGGTGGGGGGTAAATATTTTATCCTTGTGATTTTCCAGGCCTTTACATCTCTAAGATCAGACAACATATTGCTGCCTAGAATTAGTGTATAGCCACCTGAAAATTGGCTGTTTTTCATATTTATTTTCCCCTTCCTCCCACCCGCCCTGACCTCCCTTCATCGGTGAAGCATTTCCACCCGGATCCCCTTATTCCTTGGGGGTTTTGTTAGGGCCCAATGCAAAATGGAGGGGGGCAGGAAAGTTAGGTTTTGATTTATCATCTCGCCTTCCCGTTTGGTCACTTGGATAGGCTAAAAGAGCCGAGTTGGCTTTAATGTGTCGCCATTAGAGACCAAACATTAGCTGGGAGAACCCATCATCCTGCACAGTGAAAAATGTCCCCTGATTGGCTAATTAATCAGTCAAAAGGGGAATGACACGACTCTTCGGCTTGAGGGATTCCGCTGTGGAGGTAAACCGCCTCGGTGATAAATGGTGTCTCTGCAAATTCATATATCAAGAAAACTTAAGTCATTTTTTAACGGCACTGTGCCTGAAAGCTGGATTACTGGTTCTTCCAAACGATCCCTTTCTCTCTAGCTTTTGCCCTTCCTCTCTTTTCTTCCCTCTATCTCCCCTAATCCCCCCCTTTTCCCCAATTTTGCGGCCTTTGCTTTTTACTGAAAGGATGATCACATAAGAAATCATAGAAAGGGGAAGACGCATCAGAGTTGAATTCAGTCACTGGCTGTCATCTTGTAAGGGACACCTGAACTGTAAGAGACATCTGAACTAAGAGAGGTTTTTCTCAGCCAGTTCTCTCCAACTTTGTACTCCAAACCATGGTGGATTGCAGCCTCCATCATCCCCTGCCAACATGACCTTTCCTAGATTAGGGAAGCTGCTTCAAGGCTGAATTTGAGCTCCAAAGGTTCGGAACGCTCATCTCTATGAAAATGAGGTAGCTGCCTCAGACAGATTTGGTTGTCATGGAAGGATGGCAAAATGTTGGGATATTGCATTTGTTGATGTACATTTGCTGCTAAAGATGAGGAGTAATGCTTATGGGATTTTTTCGGGTTACGTGCATCATGCCAGCCACAGATGCAGGTGAAACATCAGGGATAAATTCTTCCAGAACACGGCCACATAGCCTGAAAAACTCACAAAAAACTATGGTTGCCAACCATTAAAGCCTTCAATTTCACTTATGGGTTTTGTTTTGTTTTTTGTCTGCTGTGTCAGAATAACTCAGCATGTTTTGCGAAATGTACACCTTAACATGAATTGGCTTTGGATCTTTTCACTTCAGGCAGCAAATTGTGGAACACAATGGTCATCTCTGAGCACAACTTGAGAGTATTCTTAATACTGCTATATGGCCTAAAAGGAGTAATCTAAAACAGGGCGTACATATTGAAGTAAGAAACAAATTTACTGGTTGTGGCAATTTTTAAACAGGATCACACAATACATGGAAGATAAAGCTCTTAGTTGCAGTGGTTAGATTAAGCCTCCATGTTTAGATGCAGTGTATCAACAAAACCAGCTGCTAGGTGGATGAATTTGGAGAGAAAGCTCTGGCTTTCAGGCTCTGCTCACAGAAGTATCTGTGACAGCCAGAATCAGATCTTGGAAATCTTACTTGGTTGGACTTCAAATCCCCCACTGTAGGCCTTGCTCCCACTTTTCATGGTGTAATGGATTGGCCAGGAGTCACATGAACTAAGAGGTCCTAGACTCTTCCTTAGAATTTATTTCAACCGGGACAAACATCCAGAGAGTCTTCATATTTGAAAGTCTTCTTCCTAGGCAGTGGTTTTGGCCTCAGGTAGGAATGCCTCCCAATATTTTATCAGATGTTTATCATTTGCACTAATGATTCCAAATGATTATAACAGTTTTGAAGTCTTACACATTTTTTCTCAAATCTTCCTACTTCTTTGCATATTGTTTTGGATATCTGTGCAGAATCCCTCTCTCTGTGTTGAACTTTTATTTCCCATTTTTTGACTTCATCCTTAGCTTGCTGTAACAGCGTCTTTGAAAAGTGGAGACATGTTTCAAGATACTCAAAAGGTGGTTGTTTTATTATTAAAAAAGCTGGGCTCATTATGGCCTGTGTGTATAAGGCCGTCTCCAAGAGGCTATTTAGAATCAGACTTAAGAAATTTCTGGGCCATAGAATTGTAGGGGGACTACTACAAGGAGCATTTGGTCCAACTCCATACCATGCAAAAAACCACAAAACATTTTCTGGACAAGTGGACTTCCTAAACTTCAATTCTAAATTGCTCCCTGAAGTAGATCTTAAGAGTACACATAGGCCAAAACATATTGGACTGTTTGAGTCTCCTTCATCTGAAATGTTTGGGACCAGCCATGTTTTGGCTTTCAGAGTTTTTCAGATTTTGGAATATATGCATATTAATAATGAGATATCTTGGAGATGGTATCCAAGTTGAAACATGAAATTTGTTTATGTTTCATATACACCTTGTTGTACACATAGCTTGGAGGTAATTTTGTACACAATGTTTTTAATAATGTTGTGCATGAAACAAAGCTTGTGTATATTGAACCATCAGAAAGCAAATGTGTCACTATCTCAGTCACCCATGTGGATAATTTTGGATTTTGGAATATTTCAGAATTCTGGGTAAGGGAGATTCAACCTGTAATAAAACTACCCTTTTTTGAGCACCTTGAACTCTATCTCCAGTTTCTTCCATGGCTTTCGTTGGATTCTCCCTGGTTTCTGCTTCTCCAGAATCCTCCTTAGCCAGGCAGTGATCTCATAGAAGATTCTCTGTACTTCCCATGCAGAAAACGCAAGATGGAGGAGTCTTCCATTCCACCCCAAAACAAAATCTAGACAGAGATTAGACATCCATTTTCACTACTAACCACTGAATGGAAGGTGATTCCATTTGCATGGCAGATTGTGAGTCTCAGCAAATGAGGAGAAGAAGAAAGGAATTTGAAATTGGCTCTTTTGGTCTCAGGAAGCCAAGGTCAAAGAGTGAGTGGAGGAGTGGAGTTTGCTTGTGCAATTCGGCTGCTGCTTGTAAAGTGAAGTAGCCGCTTCACTTTTGACAGTTTGTACTTAATGCATCATTGGAGCTGTTGCCTCCCTGACATGTTCTCATTACAGCTCAGACTCCCTGGTCACCCTTGCAGGCGACAGAGTAATTTTCTCCCCCCCCCCCCAATTTTTGGGTTGGGATACAAGAGAGAAAGAATGGACTTTCATACTAAGCAATACTCAAAGGAATGTTGTATGGTAGTAGATTGCAGTGGATTTTCTCCCAAGGTGCTTGCATTCTTATCTCTTGTTTTTAATAAAATTGGCGTCTTCTGATGCATGATTTTCAAAGGTCCTGTCGACTCCTGGGAGCCATGGCATTTTAACCATGTGGCAGCCGCTAAAAAAGGGATTCAATATAGTTACAATAATAGAGGGCCAGTGTGGTGTAGTGTATAGTACAGGGGTAGGCAACCTTTTTGAGCCGGGGGCCGGGTTGCTGTCCCTCAGACAATTGGGGGGCCAAGGCACCATAAATAAATAAATAAATAATTTTTAAAAATGCATGCACACTCTCTCAGCCCCAGAAAAGCCATGGCAAACCCCCTGTGGAGATTTTGCCAAGAAAACCCCAAGAACAAGTAATAACAACAATAATCAATATCATCATGGCGGGCGGCGTTTCTACCCTTAAGAGCCTGTCTGAATTTTAAGATCCTTAGGAGAGGACTTTCAGTCCCATCCCCATCACAGGTACAAAATGTATTCCCTGTTGCCAAGGTTGCCAAGTCATGTCCGTTACTCATCTCTGTTACTAAGCTGAAGAGCCAGTGTTGTCAGAGAGTACTCTATGATCATGTGGCCAGCACGATTGCACAGAACTCTGTTTACCTTCCCACCGAAGTGGTACCTATTTATCTACTGCATTTGCATGCTTTCAAACTGCTAGGTTGGCAGAAGCTGGGACTAATGACAGAAGCTCACCCCATCATGCAGCACCAGTTACACATAGTGAGAAAACAGCAGAGAGCCTTCTTACCAGCTCCTCCAAGGCTATGGAAATCCCCCCCCCCCCATGGGAGGCTTGGTTGGCCCCTTCTTTCCAATGGCAGGCAAAGACCTTATCTACCCAGATGTTTGACTATTGACTGGTCATTGCAGAAGCTCTCTTAAATGGAATCTTTTTATCAGCATGGTTACATTGTAATTGCCATTTATAAACTTTGTTAAACTAATGCTTTTAATATACAGGTTGGGTCCCCCCTATCCGAAATGCTGGGGACCAGGAGTGTTTTGGATTTTGGAATTTATTTTAGATTTTGGAATACGGTACCTGCATTTGCATATACAATGGGCCCTCCATTTTGCTGGGCTTAGGGACACAGGATCCCCATGAAAGTTGGAACACTGTAAATGAAAAAAAAAAAAAACCACTATTTTTTTAACCTGAGAGATCACCTCTCTAGGAATCTCTAGGTCCTTCAGTGCATCTCTGTGGTCAATGTCTACTGCACGTTGACCATAGAATCACACTGGAGGAACTACAAGAGCCTAGAGAAGTGTTTTCTCTAGGAATCTCTAGGTCCTCCATTGGAACTCTGTGGTCAACTTCCAACAGTCCTACCCTAGGAGTACCTAGAGATTTCTGCAGAGAACACATTACTCAAATCTGCGAATAATCAAATTTGCAAAAGTCGAGCCACAAATGTGTAGGTCTGACTGTACATACATAATGGGATGAGAGCCAGCATGGTGTAGTGGCTTGAGTGGAAGACTAGGACTCTGGAGATCAGGGTTTGATTCTCCAGTCATCCATGGAAACCCACTGAGTGGCTTTGGGTGAGTCATACACTCTCAGTCCCAGACAGCCCCATGATAGAGTTGCCTTAGGGTTGCCATAAGTCAGAACAACTTGAAGCCACACAACAACATGAGACTCAAGTCTAAACACAACATTCCTTTATGTCCATATACACCTTCCACACATAGCCTGAAGGTATATAATATAAGTATATTTGAGTTTAATCCTTTTATCCCTTTTGTTTTAGTCTTTTAATATTTTGAGCCATCTTGGGTTTCATACCAGGAGAAAGCCAGGACATAAATTAAATCAAGGCCTGCTTATCACAGACCTAACACTTAAAAGCAAAGGAACCTGGAGAGAGGGCTTCTGCAGAAGATCTCAGCTTCACAAGCCAGTTCATGGCAGGGGGAAGTTCTCTTAGTGGCTAGTGTTGATACACCACAGCAGTATGCTCAGAGGATTCTGCCTTACTTTGTTAAGCAGCAGCAGCAGCTATGGAGATTTGAACTATGGACCTCATTGGTTGTAGCTCACCTTGTCAATCCCTGCACCCCATGGGATCTCTTGGTTCTCTGCCCACATCCTGTTACCAAGTATGGGGTCAGTGCAGACAAGGAGTTGAGCAACTCCTGGTGGATTGTCACCTTCTACGTGAGTCAGGAGATCCGGGTAATGCTGCTCTATAATTTATGAATCCCGACAAACTTACCTTTACCCCCTTCCTGCTCAGAATCATTGCCTGGTAGTTCTCAGAAGGAGGGAACGGTGCTCCGTCTCTTTGACTAAATAGCTGGAAAGGCAGGACTTCCATTAATCATTGGGGGGAATGGACATCCTTCAACTTTTTTTCGTGGCTAGTTATTTTTGGCATCCTTGCCTTCTTACCTCCTTTCACGTCCCTTTCCCTTGGCACAAAGGAGGACCTCCGCCCTGGGTAAATGGGGTTTCTGTTCCTTCAGGAGCAATGCTGGCCCACTTCCTTTCCAGATTTAGGGCCAGAGCAGGGGTGGGTGGGGAGGTAGAGGGAAAGCAGTGGCACTTAGCTTGGCATTTAAAAAAGAAAGAAAAAACCTTAACTAGCTTGTCAGTCTGAGATTTATATTGTCATAGTTCACTGGGGCTAGATAATAGAGAAGGCTTTGATGTTGGAAACTGTTGGTTTGCTTTGCACCATGAACATTTTAGTAAGGAAATGTTCAGAACTGCCTGGTGGGAAATGGGAGGAGGACCTAAATGGATGGTTAAGGTGGTTAAGAACAGCAAAAAGGGCTTTTGGGGGTATGTCCGTAGCAAAAGGAAGAAGAAGGAAATGGTAGGGCCACTGCGCAGAGAAGATGGCAAAATGCTAATGGGACAGAGAAAAGGCAGAACTACTCAACACCTTCTTTGCTTCAGTCTTCTCAGAAAAAGAAAACCATGCCAGACTAATCTGATCTCAAATGGAGCAGAGGACACAAAAGGGGAAATGCTGCACAGAATAAGTAACGAGGAAGTACAGGAATACCTGGTTAATCTAAATGAAGATAGGTCTCCAGGACCTGATGAACTGCATCCAAGGGTATTAAAAGAATTGACAAGTGTAATCTCAGAGCCATTGGCAATAATCTTTGAGAACTCCTGGCGAACAGGAGAAGTCCCAGCAGACTGGAGGAGGGCAAATGTCCCCGTCTTCAAAAGGGGGAAAAAAGAGGATCCCAACAACTATCGTCCAGTTAGTCTGACATCAATACCAGGAAAGATTCTGGAGCAGATCATTAACCAGAGAGTCTGTGAACATTTAGAAGGGAATGTCATAATCACTAAAAGTCAACATGGGTTTCTCAAAAACAAGTCATACCAGACTAATCTGATCTCTTTTTTTAATAGAATGACCGGCTTGGTAAATAAAGGGAATGCTGTGGATATAGCATATCTTGATTTCAGTGAGGCCTTTGACAAGGTTCCCCATGGCATTCTTGCAAACAAGATAGTAAAATGTGGCCTAGACAAGGTATTGTTATATGGATTTGTAATTGGTTGGCTGGCCAAACCCAAAGGGTTCTCAGCAATGGGTCCTCTTCATCCTGGAGAGAAGTGACCAATGGGGTGCCACAGGGTTCTCTAGTGAGCCCCAACATCTTTTATCAATGCCTTGAATGAAAAAATAGGAGGCATACTTATCAAATTTGCAGATGACACCAAATTAGGAAGATTAGCTAATACCCCAGAGGACAGGATCAAAATTCAAAATGACCTTAATAGATTAGAAAGCTGGGCCAAATCTAACAAAATGAATAACAACAGATAGAAATGTAAGGTACTGCACTTAGGGTGGAAAAATGAAATGCATAGAT
>CM034701.1:390776341-390789740 GCA_020142125.1 Phrynosoma platyrhinos
TGTTTTCTGCTGCTCCAGAGAATAGGACCCGGAACAACGGATGCAATCTATAGGAAAAGCGATTCCACCTCAACATTAGGAGGCACTTCCTGACAGTAAGGGCTGTTTGACAGTGGAAGACATTCCCTCGGAGAGTGGTGGAGTCTCCTCCTTTGGAAGTTTTTAAACAGAGGCTGGATGGCCATCTGTTGGGTATGCTTTGATTTTGAGTTCCGGCATTGCAGGGAGTTGGACCAGATGGCCCTTGTGGTCTCTTCCAACTCTATGATTCTGGGATTCTATGAAGGAAGAGAGGAAAATTATAGGCACCTACTGTGATGTCACTAGAGATACATACCATACTCCCAACTGTCCCAGGTGGTTGGGACCATCCCACTTAATGCTCTGTCATTTTTCACCTGCTTTTAAAATGTACAGTCAGCCTGCCATATCCATGGAGTCTGCATCCACTTCAACCATGCACAATTTGAAAATACAGTATTTCAAAATCCCAAAAGCAAATGTTGGATTTTGCTATTTTATATAAGGGGCACCATTTTACTATTCCATTTTATATGATGGGACATGAATATCAATGAGTTTTGATATCCATGGTGGGGAGCAGTAGCCATTGGATATCAAGGGACCACTGTACCAGTTTCTCTTCTCCCATTTCTCCCCTTTGTCTTCAGTTTACATCAGTTGCTGCAAACTGAGTTCAAAGAGCAAAAACTGTTGAGTTTGCATTTCATTAACTCAGCAGTGAGTGGGAACAAAGGAGAGAAAGAGGCAGAATCTTGCCCTTTTCAGTAGGCTCAGGAAGATGAACTGCTGCAAGAAAGGGTCACTGTGGAGTGATCAGAAATGCTATACCAGTCTGGCAGGGACAGTTCTGACTACTCCTGTATCTTCCACCTGCTTTTAAAATGTCCTAGTTTCTCTCTCCTCCTCCCACTTTTCCCCTTTGCAGAAACTGAAGTAAGCAGAGTGCACACTGTACAAGAGTAGTTTGTACTTGGTGAATTCAGCAGCATGGAGAGGAGGAAGGAGAGCCTTCCCAGGAGGTTTTTAGGCAAAAATAACTGCTGCAGTTATGCTCGTCCCATCAAAAGGTGCAGCAGTTACACGTGCTTGCTGTTGTGCTCTCTCTTATGTTTGAGTGTGAACATACACCTACTGCTGCCACAGGCCAGCTTTTCCTGCTGTGTTTATTTTACAGTTCTCCAGGGACAAAGGCTTTGCTTGCTATTGCTTCTCTTCTTTATGGAGAATGTCTTCAAAAATTGGCTGGCCCCACTTCACTGCACTTTTCTTGGCTGATGTTCCATACTTTTCCTGTCCTGGTTTCTCAGTATCTAGAAGTAAACATACATCCAACAGATTCATAGAGAAAACAGAATACGTAGTCCTACCTTCTTTCCCTTTAATCACTCACAGGGAAGAATTTTTTTTCTCTCTAGCCAGGGGTTGGGTGTCCTTATCTAGAAATTTGAAATATTCCAAAAACGAAAACATTTTCCATGGATGGCCAAGATAGTGGCACCTTTGCTTTCTGATGGCTTGTGTACAGCAGTGATCCCTAAACTTTTCTGGGCTACTTTCTCCTTGGGTGACAATTCTAGCACACTCCTCCATGCCTCTTTCTTGATATTAGGTCCACTGTTCTGCTGCAAAGGCAAGAGGCTTCTTGTTTTCTCTTGATCGACTGCTTGGTCGCTGCTCCCTCTGCACCAGGTCACCTTGGGAGCAGCAACTGAGCAACTGGCTTAGTAGCGACCAAGAAGCCTCTTGCCCATGTCACCCTCACTGCTCCCATGTAGTTTGTGGACTTTTGTGATGTTGCCTCAGTGCAACAACTGGGGGTTTGTTGACAGGTTTATGTAGCTATTTTTTTTAATGTGATGCCACAGAATGCCCACAGATGTTCTACAACTGCGAGAGAAAGGAATGGCCTTGATGAATATATGAAGCTACATTTATGTTGACTCAGGGCCTCAGCAGACGGCTTGAAAGGCCATCCTCGATGCAGGGAAGGGGAGGGGCAGCCGCACGCTCGGCACCCCATCCCCCTCCCGAGGTCGTCCTCAGAGCCGTCGGCCCTCCACATGGCTGGCGCTCCGAGGAGGACCTCCCACCGCAGCGTCCGGACACGCTGCGGCGGAAAAGTCAGCGAAAGTGCGCCACAACCTTTTGTTTCCCACGGCGCACCATCCCAGGACGGCCCACGGCCGCCTGTCTGCTTAGGCCCTCAGTCAGTGGGTCTATCTAGACCAGTGGTTCCCAAACTTTTGTCTTCCAGATGTTTTGAACTTGAGCTCCCAGAAGCCCTTGTTAGTTTGTCCAGCAGTCAGGAATTCAGGGACCTGAACTCCAAAACATCTGGAGGACCAGTTTGGGAGCCACTGATCTAGACTAATAGTTTCTCCCAGTGTATAACCAAGGACTTGGTTCGAAATCTTTCTCAATCTCGCTGTCAAAGATTGTTTTAACTGGATGACAAAAATGCCAAGAAGCTGAATAAGAGTCCAAAGTATGTGCTCAACCAGTGAGTGGTTGATCCTGACACGATATACAGTGGTACCTCGACATACGAGTGCCCTGATACACGAGTGTTTTGAGATACGAGCCGCCGAGCGAGCAATATTTTGCTTTGAGATGAGAGCAAGATTTGAGATACAAGGAATCACACACTACACCGCTGCACACGACCCCAACAATGGGGAAAATTGCTTTGAGATACGAGCAATTTGACATACGAGCAGGGTTATGGAACGAATTAAACTCATATGTCAAGGTACCACTGTATTTTTAAAAGAAAAAAAAATCCGGACAGGAAAATGTAAGTTCATTTTGTGAGAATAACAGAGCTTCAAAGGGTCTGTTGGATGCAGGGAACATACAAGACAATGCACATTGGAAAAATTACTGTTCTGGCCATGCTGGCTGGGAGATCCTGGGAGAGTAGTCCAGAAAGGTAACACTTTAAAGCTCTGGAAAGCAAAAGAAGGAGAGGAGTCACAAGTTTAGGGTCAAAAAAGGCTTGAATTCTGTTGATGGGATGTAGTTCAGAGGAGTAGAGCAAGTAAGATTGTTTGCAAGGATGGTCCACCTGTGCATTTCTGAGAATATTTATCAGATGCCAATACAGCCTCATAGCCACTGGAGGCAATGCGCAGTTCATATCTAAAAATACCCACTGATAGATCTTGAGAAGAGCCGGGTGTGTCTTTCTGTGTTAATTTTAGACAGATTTCTTTTCTTTTTTTTCCTTTGCACATTTCTGTAGAGCCACTGCATTGAGGTTGAGGAATTGCACTTTCCTTGATGTTGTAAGATGTTTAAGGCAGAGGATCATAACAAAAATAAACCATTCCAAGAATGGGAGGTTCTAAGTCAAAGGGTAATGGATACAAATTTGGCCATGGAGCTAACTAGGATCAGGATTTATTTATTCATTCATTTATATCCCACGTTTTTCCCAGTTTCAAGGCGGTTTATGACAGTTAAAATACAGCAAAATGTATTAAAAATGTAATTAAACTGCTAAAAAGCTAAAAACTGTTAAAAGCATAAACCTTTAGCAGTAAAAAAAAAATCTGCTTTCTCTGTCAGAGAGCTCTGGTGCCACAACAAACTACAAATTCCCAGGATTCCATAGCATTCAGCCATGGAAGTTAAAATGGTGTCAAACTGGATTATTCCTGCAGTGTGGATGCAGCCTATAACAGCTAAGCCTTGAAATTCTGTAACCATACACAGTTACTTTGTACAGCCAAGTAATCTTCAACTGTAACTTCAACTTCTGTATTATAACTGCTTTGCTTGGTGGTAGATTTCAAAGAGATAGCCGTGTTAGTCTGAAAAATCAGTATGCAAAGGGATCTTGTAGCACCTTTGAGACTAACTGCAAGATAAAAGCTGGAAACTTGAGGTTTCGTAGACGTACTTCAAATCCATGTTGCTATACATTGCTAAATCGTCTTTGCTGCAACAGATTCGGGTGGCTGTTCCTCTCTGGATGATTTTTAACCTTATGCATCTGAGGAAGTAGGTTCAACTCATGCTACCAGCTTCTTTCTTTAGTCTCCAAGGTGCTACAAGATCCCTTTGCCTCCTGTTTAATAAATGCACTTGCAGTATGTGCTTATGCCTTTGGGACCACTCCAGAGGTGCTGTTGGATTGAGTTCAAATGTGGGGCCATAGTGGTGGGATAAGTGGAGGTCACCACAGCGGCCGTCTCCGCTCTCTGGTCGGGGTGTGCTGAGAAATGCCAAAGTGTACCCTTAAAAAAAACAAAAACAGAATTATTTACTTTTTACGGGTAATGTTCTCTCACCGCCGCCTTGTTTGAAGGAGCAAAAGCTCCACTTGCCAGCCCTTGGTGTGGTGGGTCGGTGCTGGAGAGTCGCCGGAAAAAAAGCCGATAAGGGTCCCAGGACAGAAGCCTTTGTGCTTATCTCGGCGGAGCATATGGGCTGCTGAGAATGCATCCTTTTCCTGTCCTAGCATTGGGAGACGTAAACTGACCATCTCCCGACAGCTGGGACTTCAAACAAGGGGGGGCCTGAAAGTCTGTAGCGCAAGAGACCTCTTCCCCCCATGACTTGGGAGCCTGGAAAGGCGAAAGTGGGTCTGACCTTGTTTAGGAAATGTGGGGGGAGAGATGTTTTTTGTTTTGGAGGTTTGTTTTCCTTTCCTCCCGTGAAAATTCCTGATAAGGTTTGGGCCATTCCAAAACTTCTGTGTGTATATTTGATTTTCAGCCGGCCTAAAGGGAGAACGCCTCCCCAGTTTGTTTACTTAAGATGTTTTCCCAGAAGGGAAAGTTGAAGATGGAAAGGCTGGGCCTCAGTTCAGAGTATATTTAAATAGACGCTAGAATTAATTTAAAATTAAAAGGAAGAAAAGGGCATGATTTTGTGGAGCATTCTTGCAGAAGGAGCCTACCTAAAAACCAAGGGTAAGCAGATATCAGGCTTGTGGCATCTGCTTTAAAGTTGGTTGGTTGGTTGGTTGGTTCTACTGTAACCCCAAAACCCACCATTCTGAACCAGGAACAAAAGATATATACAGCCAGCATTGTGTTGGACTAGGATTGTGGAAGACTAGGGCTCAAATGCCCGCTCTGCCATAGTAAACCCACGGTGTGACCTGGGCAAGTTCCACTCTCTCAGCCCAAGAAGAAGGCAACGGTGGATCTCCCTTGAAGAAATATTGTCAAGAAAACCCTTGGAAAGCATTGCCATAAGTTGGATTCAACTTAAAAGCTGCTAGCAATGGCAAAACATTAAAAGAATATGATGCCTCTCTAATTGCATGAATTTACTGTCAGTACCCAGACTGATTGGTACCTAAAATAAAAAAGCAAATAAATGGATCCAAGAGTAAATCAAGGCTGAACTCTTTGTAGAAGCCAAAATGAATAAATAGAGACTAGTTCTGGTTTGAGCGGTGGACAACAACTCTGGAGATCAAGGTTCAATTCCCTGTTGGAGAATAAAAATAGACTGGGTATCTTAAACAAGTCACACACTCTCAACCTTAGAGGATGACAATGGCAATCCCTCTCTGAAGAAACCTGTCAAGAAAACACTAAGCCTTAGGGTTACCATAAATCAAAAATGACTTGGAGGTACACAGCTACAAAGCTTTCAAAAAAGTAGCCGTTACTCTCATGCAGCATAAAAAGGAGTCGAGGGAAGGAATGTAGCAGCACCTTGAAGAGTAGCTGGTTTTTATTTTATTATGAGCTTTTTATTAGATAAAAATCAGATAGACAGACAGATAAAGGGATCATGTAGCAAAAGAATGGGCAAGATATAAACCTCCAGATCTTCGTTTTAATTTTATTTTGCTTTATTTTATTTTATTTGTATCCCACCTTGTGTGCTGCTTCCTAGCAGCCCTGTCCAGTATAGCCAGGGATGGTGGGAGTTATAGTCTCAACAGCCTTTATTGGGCAATGACCTTTTTTCTTTCTTTGCAGTGCATTCCTGTTCTGTTACTGTATTGCTCTACTATACTGTAACTCTGTAACTTCATGTATTCTCCTCCCTTTCTCCAAAACTGGGGCTCCAGGCAGCTAAACCTTACTGCCTTGTACTTGCAGATTTGATTTGGACTCCTCTTAGGCAGAACTCATTCAAGATGGCACCATGCACAAGGTTCTCCCTCCATCAGAAGGCCTTGTGTTCCTTTTACAACCAGTTTGTTTTCTGCAGCTCCTAAGAGTAAGATAAGGAGCAATGGATGCAAACTACAGAAAAAGAGACTCCACCTCAACATTAGGAAGAACTTCCTGACAGTAAGATCTGTTTGACAGTGGAAGATGCACCCTCGGAGAGCGGTGGAGTCTCCTTCTTTGGAGGTTTTTAGATGGAGGCTGGATGGCCATCTGTTGGGAGTACAAAGAAATACAGCTAACATTGAGGCTCACCCGGCTTCTTGTTGGCATATTCTGGCCCTGCTCTCCTCTCGGCAGGCCTGTCCCGGTTGTGGTTTGGCGATTTTGTTGGGAGCAGCTTTGCATTGCCTCTAGCTCAGGGGCAGGCAACCTTTCCCCTTTAAGGGTCGAGGGACTTCAACTCCCAGAATCCCAGGAGCTATTGGCCAACATGGGACTATTGGCCAACATAGCTGAGGCTTCTGGTAGCTGAAGTCCCTCGTCCCTTAAAGGGAAAGGTTGCCTACCCCTGCTCTAGCTCAACAATGATGGGACAAACAGAGAGATTCCTCTTCCCTTCTCCTCTGCCAGGCTTCCTGTGCCAGCATCTTTCTCCCATTGGCAATTTGCAACCAATTTCCTTTTGTTAAACCACTTCTGAGGATTTCATGCTTGAGTCTGGTGATTATTCCCCTGGGCCACAAAGCATCTTCTGTTCAAGAGGTTTCTGTGGCATTCCAGCAAATGCTTACATCAAGGAGTGTCAGGTGGTTTCAAACTTTGTAGGTTAGCAGGTTGCAGCCTTTTTCAGGTCAGGCTATGTAATTTAATGTGCTGTGATTGGCAACGTAAGTGCTTAAATACCCTAAAGGCATCAGAGCCCATCTGATCTTGGAAGCTAAGCAGAGTCAGCTCCAGTAAGTAGTTGGGTAGGAGACTACTAACAAATACCAGATGCTATGGGTTCTATTTCAGAGGAAAGAACTGGCAAAACCACCTCTGAGGATTCCTTGCCTGAGAAAACCATAAGAAATTCATGGGATCGCCATAAGTTGACAGGTGACTCGAAGGCCCATATGCACATACTTCCTTGGGAATCAAACCTGGTACCGTCTTTACATAAGGCAAGCATTCTCAGCTTTGAGGGTTGTCCACTGATATTTATTTATTTATTTATTTATTTATTTATTTATTTATTTTAATGGGGGGAAATTAGTAAAAAGAGTGATTTGGCACACTTGAGCCTAGGATTAGTCTATGAGTGTCAGAGCTTGGAAAAGTTATATTTTTGGACTACAGTATAACTCACAAAATCCGCCAGCCACCATGAATTTACGGCTGAGAATCATGTGGCCCTCCAGATGTAGTTGAATTACAAGTCCTAGCAAGCCTAGCCTGTGGTGAGGAATGCTGGAATTGCAGTATCTGGAGGGTTGCATGATTCTCTGCTCAGGTTTGCAGGTGGAGACAGACAGGTTTAGAGTTCAGAGTTCAAAGTAGAGACAGAGACAGAGTTCATAAGTTGTGAGACAGAGTTCAAAAGTTGCCCAGGTATTATGTCACCTTTGTACTCCTGGGTACTACATATCCCAACATGCTCTTCAGTCTGAAACTAAAGCAGTCCACTTGGCTCAGATTTACTGTCTGTCTTGTTGGGCCTTGTCTCTTTCCTTCTGAACCATCCATAGCACTGCCAGTTACTGCACCTTCCTCTTGGCAGGGCACACCTGAAGTAACTTTCTGCTGGGAAAGTGTCAGGGTTCCTCTCTTGCCTTGATGCTTGTGAAGTTTTACTAAAGAACAAAGTGCTGTAACCTAAGGTACTTTGTGTTCCTGCAGCTACTTGATCTCATGGCTAGCCAGTGAAACAGGTTGACAGGCAGTTGAGAGCAAAGGGGAAATAAAGCCTACTTAATACAAGAGTAAAAACCATGCAATGGGCTGAGGCTCGACTCAGGCCTGCATCCTTCCGAGGTCGCTAAAATGAGTACCCAGATTGTTGGGGGGCAATCAGCTCACAGTTGTAAACCGCTTAGACATCCCATAGCGTGATATGAAGCGGTATATAAATAAGCTGCTTTGCTTTGCTTAATAATAATAATAATAATAATAATAATAATAATAATAATAATAATTATTATTATTATTATTATTATTATTATTATATCCCGCCCCTCTGCAAAGCAATCGGGGCGGCTTACAACGTTAAACATAAACACAATCCCCAGCAATCCCTAGCCGCCAAACCAATAGGGAGAAATGCTGGGAGCTGTAGTCCCAACAAAAAACCTGGAGGATTGCATGATTTCACCACCAATTTAGGCACAATCTAATTTGACTAAACTTGGTGATGGCTACCTGTGCAGCTGGCAAGCCAACCTCTGTTTAAAAGCTTGCAATGAAGGAGTGTCCACCAGTCTGAGGCTGTCTGCTGCTCCGAGGCAATCCCTTCCACTTTTGAGCAGACCGTAACCATCAAGAAGTTCTTCCTATCGTTTAGATGGGATCTCTTTTCCTGCAATTTGACTTCATCGATTTGTGTCCCAGCCTTTGGAGAAACTGAAGACCATGCCATCCCTTCCAATCTTTAAAGATGGCTAGCCCCAACATGGTTTGAGCATACAACTCTGGAGATCAGGGTTTGATTCTCTATTCTCTATTTGGCTATGGGAACCCACTGGGTGACCTTGGCAAGTCACACACTCTCAGCCCCAGAAACACCACATCTTAGGTTCGTCTTAGGGTTGCCATAAGTTGGAAATGACTTGAAGGTGCACAACAAATCATATCACCTTTTACACTTCTCCAAGGTAAATACAAAATAAATAAACCAAGCTTCCTAAACCATTCTTCCTAGGCTGCTGCCACACTGCAGAATTAGTGCAGTTTGACACTGCTTTAACTGTCAGGGGTCCATTCTGTGGAATCCTGGGATTTGCAGTTTTCTGTGGCACCAGAGCACCCTCACAGAGAAGGCCAAACATCTCACAAAAGTGCAAACCCAGAATTTGATAGCATTGAGCTATTACAGTTAAAGCAGTGTCAAATTGCATTAATTCTTCAGTATAGATGTAGCCTCGGGGCTTTTAACATCTTGATAAATTTTCTCTAAACAAGCTTCTTGTCATTATTATTCCTGAACAGTAATGTCCAGAACTGGACACAGGATTCCAGGTGAGGTCTGAAGGCAGTGTTCACAACTGCAGTACAGTATGTCTTAAAATGTATATTCTGCCTGAGGATATTTGGGATGCTAGAGAGAAACTAAAAGGCCTTGTTATTGGCCTTGGAGAAGTTCTTAGCTCCCTGTCCCTTTGCATCCATCCTTCCATTGGGTTGCAAAACTAGGGAGCTACTGTTAAACATTTTTGGGAAAACTATTGATCAGATGACACCTTCTCAAGTTTTCTAGCAAGTCCAGCCTGTACTCCTTCATCTCTGCCTCTGAAACAAAAAAATACCTGTTGCAGCTATTAGTCTGGAAGGGAATTGATTTGGTTGCTTTCAGCTGTGTGGAGTGCAATCTAGATTTTAAATTTTTGTCCTTCTCTTTTTTCCCCCAGAGGAAAGTAAACAGAATATTTGAGGAACACACCTGAAGCCACAAAATGTTTGCGTGCTTGGTTTTTCTCTTCCTTCCTAAAAGCGCTGGATTTTATTTGTTTTATATCTTTCTTTCTTCCTTGCCTCCCAGAATGTAGCAAAAGAAGGTTCCTGTAGTTGCCAGTCATTCCCAAATAACCACGCTTCCCTCATCTCTGAGAGGAACCAAGCCCTTCGCTTGTTGACACAGCTTCCTCCCATAATCTCTGCTGGAATCCTTTTCCGTCTTCAGGGTTTTTCCAGGCATACGATGGCATCATTTTTTCCTAACAGCTTATCTTGGCAATCTAGTTTTACACCCTGTTCTCAGCCCTAGACATATGATCTGCCTGATCCAAACCTTCAGTGCAATTGCAGGGATGTGCATGTGTGTCTCTGTGTATGCACTTCGATTTTATTCTTGTTGTAGTAGTTGTTGTGTGCCTTCAAGTCATTTCTGACTTATGGCAACCCTAAGGTGACCCTATCACAGGGTTTTCTTGCCAAGTTTCATCAGAGGGAGGGTTGCCATTGCCATCCTCTGAGACTGAAAGTGGGTGACTTGCCCAAGGCCACCCAGTAGTTTCATGGCTGATCCGGGATTCAAGCCCTGGTCTCCCAGTGTCCTAATCCAACACTCAAACCATTACACCATGCTGGCCCTCAATTCTATTTTAGCTTTTCTTTTTTCAGTTTCCATTCTTCTCTTCCCATTCGTTCTCTCTTACATACACATACCTGTGTTATTTGGTCAGGTTTTTCAGGTGGTGCAGGCAGGGTCTACTATCCTATTAGTGACTCGCACACAGAAAAGTTAATTTTTGGACTGGTTTTAAAGAGCTACTCTCATTCTCTTGTACGCATCCAAAAACCTCCCATACCATGCAAATGTCAAGCCCCAGAAAAGGCAGCCTCTGCTTCTTACCAGAGGGAAGGGGATGGAGAAGACGCATTCAGGCCATGAAGATTTGGCTGGTCTGGGCTCCAGGGGGAAGGAAAAGATGGATGCATTTCCTTTGAGATTTCACCTTTCTCCCCTCTCCCAAGCTGAAAGCAGCTGCTTCTCTGCGATCCCTGGTAAGTGACAGCAAGAAGGGTCCCTCCCAGGCCTGATAGCTGTGAGGCAGGATGGAAAACTGCAGAGCTAACATGCATGTGTAGGATTTCAACTATTAAACGAAAGCCTATAGCCTGACTTCTTTTGAGCCAGCAGGTTGCTGCGGCATCATTCATAAAACATTTGGCTTGCAGAAATGTTGGAAGGTTATGATTGTGTCTAGGGTTATTGCAGACATACTCTCTGCTACCAAGAAACTTGGAGCCTCACACGTCCAGGCAAACCGCCATGTTTATGTTTTTATAAGTCATACCCCGTGAATGCATGGTCAGCATGGGGAATGCTCAGCTTTCCAGAGGTTGATGAACTACTATTTCCTCCCATGCCTGGTGGGGTGGTAAATCTGCTCTGGATTTTACTTTGAACTTAAAAGGAGCGACAATAACATCCAAAATGCAGAAAACTATGATACCTTTGTAAAGGTATCAAGTCATTTCTTTTCAGCAGTGGCCCCCAAATTGTTGCCATTATATTTCCAACTTCTATGTATGGTTGTGAAAGTTGGACAGTGAAGAAAGGTGTGGTAGGAACAGAATCAACTCATTTGAAATGTAATATAAAGATACAAAGGTGTCAAGTCATACCTTTATAAAGATATCACTCCTTTGTGGTTTTGGATGATATTGTACTCTGCTATATGACCACACAGCTATCCCTGGAGATGTTAAAAGAAGCTGTCCTAGATGCTAAAACCTTTCTTCCAAAGAATTCCTTTGGGTCGTTCCCTTAAAATCCAGACCTTGAGCAGATTTACCACCTCACTGACATGGAAGCCCACAGCCATAACTGCCTCATCATTCCTTACAATTGGCCAGGTTGTCAAGGATTGATAGGAGCTGCAATCCAGTAATCTCTGGAGGGTCACACATTCATTCCCGAGATCTGCAGTATAATACAGTGGGCCCTTGGTATCTGTTGGGGATTGGTTCCAGGATCGCCTGTGGATACCAAAATCTGTGGATGCTCAAGTCCTATCAAATACAGTGGCATAGAAAAATGGTATCTCTTATATAAAGTGGAAAAATCAAGGTTTGCTTTTTGGAATGTGTATACATATATATATATTTCCCAAGCCGTGGAGGCTTGAATCTATGGATAAAAAATCCATGACTATGGAGGGCTGGCTGTATATCACCCCTACTACCAGAGGCAATTTGCCTCTGTGTATGTGTGTGCGTGCGCGCTTATTATTTAATTTTTCTAGCCCTCCCAGTATCATAAGAATATAAAATAAATATATAAAATATAAAATAAAAGCAGTTTAAACCATTTAGATTTTGAAAAAATAAGAACAGCCTGTACTTTCTAGCTACAGGTTGAGTATCCCTTATCTGAAATATTTGGGACCAAAAGTGTTTCAGAGTTGGCTTGGGGGGGATTTTGGTATATTTTGGATTTTTAGAATACAAGTACCATAGTAATACTGTATTTATGAGCCTGGAGAGGGACAGAAGGATCTGTGATATGGCAGGAATCCAAGCATAGTGCTCAGCGTGAAGCTACACCTTTTACCATTTCACAAATGCTCACATCTTCCTCTAGCCTCACAGAACATACAGTACGTACTGTGCTATCTGTATTCCCCAAATCCAATTTATTTATTTCGAACTGTGAATGATTGAATCCATGGATAAAAAAATCTGTGGATCCGGAGGGCCAACTGTATGCATGCAGCTGATCTTTTATTTTTATTTTTCTGTTCTTTTTCTTTTCAACTGTTTGTAATCTCTGTGAAATATACATCTCAAATAATTGAAAATTGTCTTTCACAATGCAGAGCTGTATTCTGAAAAATCACGGTAGCCATTTTTTTCTTGGGTCAGTCTATCCACCTGGAGTGGTCTTTCTCTTTTTCTACGGCATTTTCTACCTTCTCAAGCATCATTGTCTTTTCTAGTGAGCCATGTCTTCTCATAACCTGTCCAAAGTATGACAATCTCAGTTTTGGCTTTTAGAGAAAGTTCAGGCTTGATTTGCTCTAGGACCCATTTATTTGTCTTTTTAGCAGTCCATGGTAACTGCAGAACATGGTAACTCCAGCACCACATTCCAAGTGCATTGATTCTATTCCCATCAGCTTTCTTCACTGTCCAGCTTTCACAAGCATACATAGAAACTGGAACTATGAGGGCAACAGTTTGACCACTGCTAAAAAATTGCTTGACTTCTAATTGCATGACTTCCAAAGGCAGATAGAGTCCTCGAAAATAACCCCTGCCACAGATTTCACCTGGAAGTGTGTGGACCATTCAGATAGAAACTTAACAGTAGACCCAAGATCATGTTTCTACATATGCTTTTGATATAAATATCCAGTTAACAGTTAGTGCATGGAAGCCATACCTCCCTGACAGAACATTTAGATCAGGGGTAGGCAACCTTTTTAAGGTCTGGGCCGGTCCCCCAAAGTCCTCCTTTCCACTGGGCCGGGGGGGGAATGGTGTTGCGCACACACCCTGCCATCGCACGCGAACCCCCCCGCGCGCTACCACCGCGGCGCATTTTCACCTCCGTCCGTCCACGTGCGCCGTGGCTGCCATTTTGATTTTCAAAATGG
>CM034701.1:390793441-390805825 GCA_020142125.1 Phrynosoma platyrhinos
AGGCCTGACCAAAGCAGAATACAGTGGCACTGTTACTTCCCTTGATCTGGACACTATACTTGTATGTAAAGAAGAATTTGAGATCAGCAAAGATCTGGAAGTGAGACCAGCATGGATGGCATAGTGCAGGGGTCAGCAACTTTTTTTTGCTAGGGACTGGGGGAGGGAGAGATGGCACTGGGGGTCGGCGTGCACTTGTGCACAACACCCACCGTTGTGCGCATGTGCGCACACATGGGGGGCCATTTCGGAATGCCTGCCGGTACCATGCGAATAGTGCTCCGAAATGGCGGCACGGCACCATTTCGGAAGGCCAAAATGGCACCCGTCATCATGTGCATGCATACGCAAGTACCATTTTGGATGCCAAAATGGCATCCGTGCTTGCGTGCGGCGGCGGCAGGACCGGCCATGGGCCGGTCCCAAGGCTTCGCGGGCCAACTCTGGCCCACGGGCCATAGGTTGCTGACCCCTGGCATAGTGGTTTGAATGTTGGAGTATGAGTCTGCAGAACAGGGTTCAGTTCCCAGCTCAGCCATGAAATCCACTAGGTGACCTTGGGCAAGTTGCATGCTCTCAGCCTCAGGGGAAGGCAATGACAAACCTCCTCTGAATAAATCTTGCCAAGAAAATCCCATGATAGGTTTACTTTAGGGTCACCATAAGTCAGAAATGACTTGAAGGCACACAACAACAACAAGAACAAAAGATCTGGAAATCCAAACCATAGTTCTAAAGTATGCTCTTTACACATGCCTTATAGGCAGAGAAGTACAAGCATACCTCAGTTAACAAAGGCACAAAGGCCTCAATTAACAAAGCCTCTGACAATGAAGCTTCTGTTTACAAAGTCTTTTGTTACTGCTCAGCCCCCAGCTTTTTCTTCATCCTTTGTCTAGCTGAAAGGGTTTTTCTGACAACATTCAGGAATGGTGAAGGAGGGTGTGTATGCGCATGTGCTTTCAAGTCTTCTGTTGAATAATGGCAACTCCATTAATTTTCTTAGGCATGGAATACTCAGAGATGGTTTTGATAGTTCCCTCCTCTGAAATACAGCCTACAGAATCTTGTCCTCATTGGTGGTTTCCCATCCAGGTGCTAACCTTGCTTAGCTTCCAAATTCAGATAGGACCTAGTGCCTTTAGGGCATTTAGGGACATTAAAATGTCCCTAAAATGTTTAGGGACATTAAAATGGAGACTGCATGGCTTGGAGCACTGGGGAGGGGACCTTTCATGTTTCCTGCTGACTTATGGAAACTATGAATCTCATCATGTTTTCTTAGACAAGGAAGCAGCAGAGGCGGTTTTGCCAGCTCCTTGCTCTGAGATACAGCCTACAGCACCTGGTCTTCGTTGGTGGATTTCTGTCTCAGTTCTAACCAGGGTTGGTCCTGCTTAGCTTCCAAGATAGAAGTGCCTTCGGGGGGGGGGGTTGTTGCTGTTGTTGTTAACTGCCTTCACGTCGATCTCGACCCATGGCGACCCTATGGATGAGACAGCTCCAGGCCCCCCTGTCCTCTACTGCTCTGCCCAACTCCTGCAAACTCATATTCGTGGTCTCCATCCATCTAGTATGCAGCCTTCCTCTCTTTCTGCTTCCCTCCACCTTTCCTAGCCTTCTTTTTTCTAATGAGTCCTCCCTTCTCATGCTGTGTCCAAAATATGTAGCCTAAGTTTTTTCATCTTGGCTTCCAGAGAGATTTATGGCTTGATCTGCTCTAGGACCCATTTGTTTGTCCTTTTTGACTGTCCATGGAATTCTCCAGCCCCACATTCTCTCAAATGCATTGATTTTCCTCTTATGGTCTTTCTTGACTGTCCAGCTCTCACATCCATCCATGGGAATAGGGAATACGATGACTTGTATGATTCTGACTTTTGTTCTGAGTTGTATATCTTTGCATTTTAGGATCTTTTCTAGTTCTTTCATAGCCACCCTCCCCATTTTTAGTCTTCTTCTGATTTCCTGACTTGCAGTCCCCATTTCTATCAATGTTTGATCCCAGGTATGGGAATTATTTTACTATTTCTATTTCTCCATTGTCTAGGTTGAACTTGTGAAGGTCTTCGGTGGTCATTATTTTTGTTTTCTTTATGTTCAACATTAAGCCTGCCTTTGCACTTTCTTCTTTGATCTTCCTTAGTAAGTGCTCCAGGTCTGTGAGGTTTTCTGCTAGTATTATGGTATCATCTGTATATCTCAGATTGTTTATATTTCTCCCTTCTATTTTCACTCCTCCCTCTTCCATGTCCAAGCCTGGTTGTCTTACAATACATTCTGCGTATAAGTTGAATACGCAGGGTGATAAGATGCAGCCTTGTCTGACCTCTTTACCAATTGGTTACCATTCTGTTTCTCCATGTTTGTTCTGACTGTAGCCTTTTGTCCCGAGTACAGATTTCTCATCAGGACTATTAGATGTGTTGGCACTCCCATGTCTTTAAGGGCATTCCATAGCCTTTCATTATCTATGCATTCAAAGGCTTTGCTAGGGGTATTTAGGGACATTAAAATGAAGGCTCCATGGCTTGGAGCACATGTGCGTTTGTGTGCCTTTAAGTTGCTTGTTGACTTATGGCAATCCCATGAATTTCAGAGGGTTTTCTTAGGCAAGGAATTCTCAGGTGCTTTTGCAAGTTCCCTCCTCTGAAATATAGCCTAAAGTGCCTGGTGTTCATTGGTGGTCACCCATCCAAGTAGCTTCCAAGATCAGTCAGGATCTGGTGCCTTTAGGGCATTTAGGCCTTGAAAGAGGGCAGGAGATCCAAATTTTGGAACCGGGGTGCAGGAACATGTGCACAATAAGGTGAGAAACAAAACTTGAGATTCTACTGTACAAGATTCTGCTGTAACCAATCCTACTGTAATCATATGTGTCTGCATCATACAGGCAAGGTAAACAGCAGCTGCCTCCAGAATCCCTTATGGATGAACCATAAAACAGAGAAAAGAAGAGAGCAGATAACCTCACCAGCTTCCCCCAACATATTTTAAAAACCCTATGTAGAAATCATAAAAATTGGTGAAAGGGGGAAAAAAATCCTTGTATGCATTTTGGAAGAAGCTTTCAAGTGGTTTCTAGCCAGTTCAAAATGTTTTTGTATACTTATATGGGGCTTACCTGACCCTAGTTGTTTCCTTTCCTACATGCCTAGTTTTAGTTTTGGATCAAAACGTTTTCCAGAACACGTTGAATTGCTCTTTGTTTTTTCTGGTGTAGGAACATCTCCTTATTCTTTCCATGTTATTTCTGCCTCTGGTGCCAGATCTTTGGTCAAAGAAGTTTTGCCTAGGAACAGATTGACCTTGTTACCTGAAGTATAGCTTTTCCTGACGCTTATCACAGTCTCCTGCTCTTTGTCTGAAAGTTATGCGGGCATTACAGACAAGCAGTTCAGGGTGCCCAGGTGGCTGGGCTGCAGTACTTCAAGTCCCATGATGCTCTCTGTATTGAACTTTGCTACTTTAGTACAAAAGTGAAATCCTGTTCCTGTATTAAATGTGATTTTTATCCTTGCTGTGGGTGCGCACAAGACCTGTTGTTAACTCTCTTGTCCTTTTGGTCCACTATTGGGAATTAATTTCATAAAGCCCTGATTCCAACAAGGGGACCTGCCAATCTTCTGCCTGGTTAGCAATACACTGAAGCAACAGATTCCAGATCTACCTGTACGCCAAGGACCGAGTCTGGTGGAACAAAAATAACTTTGCACTTGAGATTCCATTAGTGTTTCTTGGGGCACTTAAACATCTCTGAGTAAATTCTCCTTAGGAATTTCTGTATTTAAAACACACACACATACACATACCATAATAAATGACCTTTGCAGTGTTATTTTAAAACCCTAATTTTGGCTTGTGTCTCAATACTAGATCCTGTTTATTTGTTTGTCCTTTGAAATAAAAGGACAAGACTTTGTCTTTTAAAATAGAAGACTGTCCTATTGCAATGGCAAGCCACCTTTGAGCATTCACAGAGTTTTCATATCAAGTTTCTTCAGAGGAGGTTTGCCATTGCCATCCTCTGAGGCTGAGAGAGTGTAACTTGCCCTCCAGTGGGTTTCATGGCTGAGCTGGGATTCAAACTCTGGTCTCCAGAGTCATAGTCCAACACTCACACCACTATGCTTGTACAGTTTTTTTCCTTTTCATATTTTATATTTATTATATCAGTCCTTTATGATTACATGTCATTGAATGAAAAAGTAACAACAGAAACACAGAAGTTATTTAAGGAGGATAAGAGAGAACTACCATGAGACTGCTTATGAGTGCTGCTATCAGAAGAAAAGAGCTACTTGTCCTATTTAAATTCATCCAATAGATAATTAGGACAATAGATCATACCAAAGTTTACTGTGAGTTACAGGAGGAGTGATAAATAATATTGTTGTCATCATCATCAACAACAACAACAACAACAAACATTGGATTATGCAGTTAAAAAGCCATCAAGTTTGAATCTGGTCATTTCTATACTTTTTGACTTGAGTAGTTAACTTCTCCCCTAGGCTGCATCAATAAGAGTGTAGTGTCTAGATCGAGAGAAGTGATAGTGCCACTATATTCTGCTTTGGTCAGGCCTCACCTGGAATACTGTATCCAGTTCTGGGCACCGCAATTCAAAAAGGATGTTGACAAGCTGGAGTATGTCCAAAGGAGGGTGACCAAAATGGTGAAGGGTCTGGAAACCATGCCCTATGAGGAACGTCTTAGGGAACTGGGTATGTTTAACCTGAAGAACAGAAGGTTAAGGGGTGACATGTAGCCCTGTTTAAGTATTTGAAGGGATGTCATATCGAGGATGGAGCAAGCTTGTTTTCTGCTGCTCCAGAGACTCGGAAACAGAGCAGTGGATTCAGTCTACAGGGCAAATGATTCCATAAAAATTAGGAAGAACTTCCTGACAGTAAGAACTGTTTGACAGTGGAAGAAAGAGGCTAGATGGTCATCTGTCAGGAGTGCTTTGATGGTGTATTCCTGCATGGTAGAAAAGGGTTGGACTGGATGACCCTAGGGGTCTCTTCCAACTATAGGATTCTATAATTCTATAAGTGCTAATTGCCATAGCTTGCATTACCACTGAATATGGCTTTTTTACTGTTTTGACTGGCTTCAGCTTGTTGAAATATTTAATAGGTTTTTAAACTATTTGTGTTATTTCTTACTGTTTCAGTTTTTTGCAGTGTTTTTAATTGTTTAAATTAATTTTATTGTATGCCACCCTGAGATCTTACAATACAGAGTGCAATCTAAATATTTAAATAAATAAAGAAGCAGTATATTCTGTTCATTGACCTGATCTTTACTTCTGTCTCATTTTGTTTTGCAGGAGGATGTTGCCAATGCAGATTCTTCTGAAGAAGCCTCAAAAGAAGAGATTGAGCCAGCCGAGCAAGTGGATGCTGGGAATACTGTAACCAGCACTTTAACGGTACAGGAATATTTTGCCAGGCGTATGGCGAAACTCAAGAAAGCCCAAGGTGGGCAAGACCTCAGGTCGGCTGATCCTCCTCCAGCAATGGCTGAAGAGTTGGTGTGTTTAGAAACCCAGCCGAAGAAGAAAAAGAAGAAGAAAGAGGTTGGACCTGAGAATGAGGGCAAAGGAGCAAAGACAGTAAGCCTTGTGATACTTGGTTCAAGTGGGGAAGAAGAGGATGAACTGGATACCCAGAAGGAAAAGAAAAGAAAGAAGAGGAAAAAATCTAAGCACCTGGCTGTGGATAGCAGTCTTATTTGCAGTGGGTCGCAACATGCCATCCAAGAGAGAGGGTTGTGTAATGTAGAGGCATCTGATGTAGAGGACAGTGACTTAAGAGAACCGCAGTCAAAGAAAAAGAAAAAGAAAAAACACAAAAAGCTAAGAAAGGATAGCGCAGGAGAAGTGGAAAGAGCCAAACCCAACAAGAAGAAAGGTTCCAGTTGATGCATCTCTGCAGACTTCTCAAATAGAATTAGTTGACCTGCCTTTTGTACAGACACGTTATGGTTGTACAAATTAGCCACATGTCCAAATATAAAAGATATTTTCAGAAACAGTCATACCCCACAGTTGGCAGCCAATTCCCTCCTCTTCGCACAGTCATCCACTCTTAGCAGGACAATTAAAACTTATAGTATGTCTTGTACCATGCGTTCCTGGTCAGTTTCCCACTGTCACACCTCTTATATTACAGATAAAACAATTGGTAGGAGAACACCAGTGCCTTAAAGTCATTTCTGTGTGTTGAAGGAAAAGTGATGAAGTAGTAGAGATAGTTGTGCCTAGGTTGTGCCTGGATGAGGGAGGGACACATCTAGGAATTTTTTGAGATAGTGGGATAGGTCCTACATGAAATGTACTCTCTTCCCTTATCAGGACCTGCTCACAGTAACAGAAAACAACATTTTGGACTAAAGCTCCCAGAATCCCTAGCCAGCATGGCCAACGGGGGATTCTGGGAGCTGTAGTCCAAAAGTGTAGCCCCCCATGCATGTTACTGAATTTATCTTTCACAGCTACACATCTAGCAGTGGCAATCATTTGGTTCTAGAAATCAATAAAATTTCCCACAATTTCCTGGGGCAACATTACAGCAAGGGACATTAAAATGGAGGCTGCACTGCTTGGAGTACATACGTGCGTGTGCGCCTTCAAGTTGCCTGTCAACTTATCACACTCCATGAACTTTACAGTGTTTTCTTAGGCAAGGAATACTTAGAAGTGGTTTTGCCAGTTCCTCTGAAATATAGCTACCTGGTATTCCTTGGTGGTCTCCCATCCAAGTACTAACCAGGGCTGACCTGGCTTAGCTTCCATGATCAGATGGGTTCTGGTGCCTTTAGGGTATTTAGGCCTAGAGCTCTAGGCCAGAATTTTTTTAAAGGGTGGGGAGCTTAGGTTCCCTAGCAGCTATGATGATGGTGATGATCATGATCATCCTCATTTGTATGGCGCCTTACTTCCAGAAGGGACCCAAGGTGGCTCACATGCTAGGTGTTGCTGGCCCTAAGATGATTTGGATTTCAGCTTGACAAGTTGGAGGACCAGTGGTTGGCAACCACTGGTCTAGACCATCTAGATCAGTTGTTTCCAAACTTTTGGTCCTCCAGATGTTTTGGACTTTAGTTCCCAGAATCTCTGACCATTGGCCAAGCTGGCCGTCGCTTCTGGGAGTTGAAGTCCAAAACACCTGGAAGACCAAAGTTTGGAAAGCACTGGTCTAGATCATCTTAGGACCAACATCTAGATCCTCGACCAGTGGTTCTTTGGTCCAGGAGATATCTTGAACATCACCTCCCAGAAGGCTAAACCAACATGGCCAGTTGTCAGGGATTGTTGGAGTTGGAGCCTAACCAACAACAGGGCCACCATGTTTGAGGATTGCTGACCTTGGCCTTTCAGTTCTGAAACATTACCACTTGTGTAGAGCAGGTTCTGAGATCTGTATGGCATTTTCTCTTAGATATGAAACATTAGAGCCAGTGTAGAGGTAGTGGTTTGAGTGTTGGATTCCAGGAGTCCAGGGTTCCAATCCCTGCTTAGCCATGGAAACCCACTGGGTGACTTTCGACAGTGGAACACACTCCCTCGGAGAGTAGTGGAGTCTCCTTCCTTGGAGGTCTTTAAGCAGAGGCTGGATGGCCATCTGTCAGGGATGCTTTGATTTTGAGTTCCTGCATGGCAGGGGGTTGGACTGGATGGCCCTTGTGGTCTCTTCCAAGTCTATAATACTATGATTCAAGTCAAAACTTTCTCAGCTTCAGAGGCAAACCCTCTCTAAACAATTTGCCAAGAAAACCCTTAGGTTTGGCTTAAGGTTCCCATATGTCGAAAATGACTTCAAGGCACATAACAGCAGTAACAACAAAAGAAAGATTAGTTTATAACATCTGCTGTCATAAGGACTCTAGGGCGCATCTACACTATAGAAATAATGCAGATTGATACCTCTTTAAGTGCTATAACTCCATGGTAGGGAATCCTGGGATTTGTAGTTTCACAAAGCCTTTAGCCTTCTCTGGCAACGTGGCGTAGTGATTTGAGTGTTGGACTATTGACTCTAGAGACCACTGTTCGAATCCCATCTCAGCCATGAAAATCCACTGGATGAGTCATACACTCTCAGCCTCAGGGGCAGGCAATGTCAAATCCCCTCTGAGCAAATCTTGCCCAGAAAACCCTATGATAGGGTCGCCATAAGTTGGAAACAACTTAAAGGCACACGCTGCCACCACATGCCAAAGAGTACAGGTGCCTCACAAAGCTACAAATCCCAGGATTCTGTGAGATGGAGCCATGGCAGTGAAAGGGGTGTCAAACTGCATTATTTCTACAGTGTAGATGCACCCTAGATGATGGAAACAACTAGACACCATTCACTGGCAGGGGATGTGTCACTGCCAGGCCTATACCCCAGGACATACATGCCTGAACTCCAAAGAAATAATAATGGCTGGGGGATTCGGAGCTGGGAGCATGCGCCTTTTAATTTGTGGTTTGTAATATCTGCATTCCTGACATTTGTTGGCACACTTCAAAAGTGCCTGGCCAGGCAGGCGGTGAATTACTCCTTGTGAAACAGGAGGTCACTGCCTGTGAATGCCTCTTGCAAAAGTTGCCTTTCAGCCTTGGTGACTCCTTTGTGATGGGTGGCTTTGGTGACGGTGGGTTTCAGCCTTCTGAAAAATGAACTTAAAGGCTTATTAAATGAAAGGGTGTGTATGGTTAATTCCTTTTTATCCCCCCCCCTTCCCCTGCCCTGTCTGCGCTTTGATCTGGCTGCAGTAACTGCGAAGTTTCACACGCAAAGCGTGGCTATTTGCACAAAGGAAAGTTCCAATCTCGGTGGAAAATCAGGCGCGAGACCGAGAAAGTCAACAGATTAAGAAAAGGAGGGAGGTATAATAAACCTGCTTACTGACTTTGGAAAAAGATGGGAAGATCATTTTCATCATGCACAGGGTACAGGATGCTCTTCGGCTTTGATACGTGAACTGTTTGGTTTGCTGCCTTCTCCCCAGCAGCCAAAATGGCACATTTGCTCTCCTTAGTCTCAAATGTCTTGGGAAATCCTAATTTCCATGTGAAGAAAACTAACCTTGACCGTTAGGAGGAAAGCTCTACTCCTGCAAACCCAAAAGGCAGGCCACTTTCCATGAGAGTGACTGATCTAAATTTTGGCAAGTGAAGAAACAACAGCCCATGTTTGTAGAGCGTTGGACTGAGATTTGGGAAGCCAAAATTCTAGTCCTTGTTGAGCCATAAAACTCACTGGGTAATTGTGGGGCTGTGAACTTTCTCTTCACTTTGCTGCTACAACTACCCTTTAAAGTGGGATACTCTCTAGAATCCTAGAGTTGGAAGAGACCTCAAGGGCCATCCAGTGAAATCCCATTCTGCCATGCAGGAAGACACAATCAAAGCACCCTAAAAGGTGACCATCCAGCCTCTGTTTAAAGACCTCCACCACTCTCCATTCAGAGAGTGTGTTCCACTGTCAAACAGCCCTTACTGTCAGGAATTTCTTCCTAATGTTTAGGTGGAATCTCTTTTCCTGTAGCTTGCATCCATTACTCTTGGTCCCATTATCTGGAACCCCAGAAAACAAGTGAGCTCCCTCCTCAATATCATATCCCTTCAAATGTTTAAACAGGGCTATCATATCCCCTCTGAACCATCTCTTCTCCAGGCTAAACATACCCAATTCCCTAAGTCGTTCCTCATCCATAGGGCATAGTTTCCAGACCCTTCACCCTTTTAGTCACTCTCCTTTGGACACACTCCAGCTTCTCAACATCCTTTTTGAATTGTGGTGCCCAGAACTGGACACAGTATTCCAGGTGAGGCCTGACCAAAGCAGAATAGAGTGGCACTATTACTTCTCTTGATCAAGACACTATACTTCTATTGATGCAACCTAGAATTGCATTGGCCTTTTTAGCTGCTGCATCGCACTGTTGACTCATGTTCAACCTGTGGTCCACCTGGATTCCTAGATCCCTTTCACACATAGTCTCATTCAGCCAAGTGTCCCCCATCGTATATCTGTGTTTTTCAATTTTGCTGTCCAAGTGTAGTTTCCTACATTTCTCCCTGTTGAAATTCATTTTGTTAGCTTTGGCCCAGCTTTCTAATCTATTAAGGTCATTTTGAATTTTCATCCTGTCTTTTGGAGTATTAGCTATTCCTCCTAATTTGGCGTCATCTGCAAATTTGAGATGCATGCCCCCTATTCCTTCATCCAAGCCCTTGATAAAGATGTTGAATAGCCCTGGGCCCAGGACAGAACCCCACTGGACACCCTACTGGTCACTTCTCTCCAGGATGAAGAAGAGGAGCCATTACTGAGCACCCTTTGGGTTCGGTCAGTCCTTCACCTCTAACCCCAGCAGATGTGGTGGGAGCACTGTATAACTTTTAAAAAGTAACATCCAGAAGAAGTCTTCTGCAAAGCCATCTCCACTGGTTGGGAAAGTTACTTTTGACTTGCAGTGCCCAGAACCACCATAGCCATGCTGTCTGGGTTGTTCAGAGAGTTGTAGTCCAGAGAAGGGATTTCCCCACCACCACCACCACCAAGATCTGGTTAGCATGCTTTTAGACTGTGCATGCGAATTAAGGCCCCTAATGAAAACAAACTCAGCCGGGGGCAGACTAGGGAAGAGCAATCTTATTTCCTATGATTCTATATGCTTGAGCTGTGGACTTCTGTATGGACAGGTTGGACCTCACCTTGGCACTACCTTTCCATAGCGGTGGGGTTGCATGCTTCTGGGGGACAAGAGGAGATGCTGATCCTACTGATAGTGTCTCCCACATTAGACAGGCTTTTCTTAGAATCATAGAATAGAAAAGACTTCAAAGGCCATCCAGTCCAACCCCCTGCCATGCAGGAAGACACCATCAAAGCACTCCTAATAGATAGTATCTGCCGAACACTCCTCCAGCACCACATTTCAGATACAGAATATTTCTTCCAGGTAGCTTTCTTTACAGCTTTTACAGCCATACATAGAAAATCAGGAATACTATGGCCTGAATGATCCTGACATTACTATCCAATGCTATGTCTTGACACATGAGGATCTTACCCAATTCCTTCATGGCTACCTTTCCAAATCTTAAGATTTCTTCTGATTTCTTGACTACCATCTCCATTTTGATTTCTGCCTGAACAGAGGGATCGAAAGTCTTTGGCCATCTGTGGTCTTTGTTTCTGTTTTCGTCAGGTTCAGCTAAAGCCCTGCTTTTGCCCTGTCTTCCTTGACTTGGTGGCCCCAGCTCTTTGCTATTTCTGCTAATGTTATGACACCATCTTCCTATCTTATTTGGTGGGTTTTCCTTCCCTTAGTCTTCACTCCACCTTGTGTAATCCAGCTTTCTAAATGATAAATGCTGTGTATAAATTAAACAGATGATAATTTGTATTCTTGCCTGATACCTCTGGACACTTTGAAGTCATTTTGTTTCTCCATATCCTGGCCTTACATTGGACACTTGTCCAAAGTATGGGATGAACAAAGGATGTGACACACACTTTTCTGGTCACCTTATCTTCCCTGAATTGGTCTAACTAATCCCTCTTTAAAGCTACCCAAAACCTCATTCAATGGTTTGCATTTTGGACTAGGACACTTGAGAGAGAGGGTTCGAATCCCAGCTCAGCAATGGAAACCTATTACATGACATTGGCAAGTCACATACTCTCAGCCTCAGAAGAAGGCAAGGGCAAAAACTCCTCTGAACAAATACTGTCAAGAAAACTCCACAATCAGTTCACCATATATGTGTGTGTGTGTGTGTGTGTGTGTGTGCCTTCAAGCTGCCAGCTGACTTATGCCGACCCTATGGATTTCACAGGGTTTTCTTATGCAAGGAATCCTCAGAGGTGGTTTTGCCAGTTCCTTCCTCTGAAACTGGTCTTCATTGGTGGCCTCCCATCCAAGTTTTAACCAGGGTTGACCCTACTTAGCTTCCAAGATCAGACACAATTTGGTGCCTTTAGGGTTGCCCTAAGTCAAAAATGACTTAAAGGTGAGCAGCAGTTACAATGAAGCCCCATTCAAGGCATTGTGAAACTGGGTAGCCCAAACCAGGAATGGGAATTATCTCGCCCTCCAGACTTCAATTGTTCTACTACAACTCCCAGTCCTTTCCTCTTGCCTGGAGGATGAGCCCAGAAAAACTGAAGAATTTGCCTCCAAAAAGCCTCCCACCTGGAAATGACGGATGAAAACTGGAAATTCAAAGCCAGGCTTTGAGATCTGGCAAGTCATCCGGTAAGCCATGGAAACCCACTTTGGGCAAGCCACATACTCCAGCCTAAGAGGAAGGCAAAGGCCAATCTCTCCAGAATAAATCTTACCAAGAAAATTCTAGGATAGGGCTGTATATGTCAG
>CM034701.1:390811510-390828345 GCA_020142125.1 Phrynosoma platyrhinos
AATGAAAAACAATTGAGCACACTGGTGAAAGCCTCTTTCTTAAAAAATAGTAGTTGCTTTCAGTTGCAAGTCATACATACATTTTAATAATAACTCCCTCCTTGCAAAACAAACCAACTTCAAAAACGTTGCTTTCCTTTATGGTATGTATTTATTCCAAATTTCTGATGATTTGGGTTCCCTTTTTCTGGCGCTTTCCACTCACTTGGAGTGAGTGCAATCGGGGCTGTACAATATAATTGAGATTGATGTATTACTCTTATGTATTACGCATGCATTAAAAAAGGCATTATCAACCATTTCAGACCTACATGAAATTAAGTGGTTAGTATTTTTAGGTTTTGCCTCCAGTACGCATCACTTTACTATTCACTATATTAAATTCCCGTTGCCTTTTTTCGCCATTTACTCATGTTGGAAAGAGATTTTTCTCAAGCTCCTCAATAGTTAGCTCAGAGCAGCTCTCAATATCTGGAGTATATTTTTTGCAAACTGCACTATTTTCTCACTTCAGATCCTCACTTGAGTAGGACTGGATCTCTGCAGGAATGATCTCTGCACCCCAAGAATGCATTCGCGTTCCTTACTCCATTTATTATTATTATTAGTATTACTAATATTTTTATTAATACAAAATGCTAGCACAAAATACTAATTGGTGGTTGTTGTGGGCTTTCAGGTCATTTCTAATCTTATGGAGAACTTATAACGGGTTTCCTTGGCAAGATTTTTTCAGACGGGGTTTGCCATTGCCATCCTCTGAGGTTGAGACAGTGTGACCCACCCAAGGTCACCCAGTGGGTTTCCATGGCCAAGCGGGGATTTGAACCCTGGTCTCCAAAGTCCTAGTCCAATACAAAGTACTACACCATGCTGGCTCTACAAAATACAACATACTAGTATTTTGTATTGATATTCTGTCTTTTTCCCAATCCGGGACTCAAGTTGGCTTACGAAGGTGAAAACAGAAGAGAGAACTAAAAAGTCAAATTATACAAAGGTTGCAACAGATACAAGTAAAATATTCACACCAAACATAAGTTTTAATCATGTTAATGCTGGAAATCAAAAGTTAAGGCTAGGATTAAAAAGCAGTTAGAAGCATAACCATTGAATAGAAATAGAGAACAGGTATGAAAGGCCCTTTTCTCCACCAGTCTTCTTAGACCTTTTGAAAGAAAAATAGTAATAATAATAATAATAATAATAATAATAGCAACAATAATACATTTTCAAGATTAATTGCCCCTTGCAAAAAAACTCTATAAAACCACATTTTTGGGGGGGCTGTGACTTCCAAAGACTGCAATGTCATATTTGAGCAAGCTATGCAAGACCAAAGAATAGAAATTATTATTAGGATAGAAAGTATTGTTGCTGTGATTATAATAATGATCAGTTTCAGGCCTAGATTCTTGGACAGAACCCGAATCATTAGGGGTCCAAAAGCAACAGCGGCAACAACAACAACAACAACAACAACAACAACAACAACAACAACTAATAATAATAATAATAATAATAATAATAATAATACAGATTGAGTCTCCCTTATCCAAAATGCTTTGGACCAGAAGTGTTTTGGATTTCAGATTTTATTTTATTTATTTATTTGGATTTTGGAATATAAAAGGTAAAGGTATTTCCTGTTGACAAGGTTGTCAGTTCGTGTCTGACCATACACCTTATATACATAGAGGTAATCTTAGGCACTATATTTGTCTTATATACATTTTCTCCTGTGTCCTCCTTTCAGAACACAGGGCCATCCAGTGAAAATGTTTGGGAGAAAATTCAGCAGATATAAAAGGGAAGGATGTGTGGATATCATAGTATCCTAGAATGGGAAGGGACTCCCAAGGGTCATCCAATCCAACCCCATTCTGCCATGCAGGAAGACACAATCCAAGTCCTCCTGACCAATGGCCATCCAGCCTCTGTTTAAAAATCTCCAAAGAAAGCGACTCCGCTACATTCCAAGGCAGTATCTTCCACTGTTGAACACTTTTTACCATCCGTCTTCCGAATGACTGCTGCAAGATGTAGTCACAATCTTAATCTTTGATGGGTTTAAAAGAGGATTAAGTGAATGGAAGGGAGAGGACACACCTATTTGCTGGCTATAATTGTTGATAGCTCTATCTATCTTTCACAACAGAGTTCGGAGAAGTTACTTTTTGGGATTGCAACGCCCAGAATCCTCAACCAGCATGGCCCCTGGCTGGGGATTTTGGATGTTGCAGTCCCCCCAAAGTCACTTCCCCAAGCTCTAAAAGGATTGCAGCTTAAAGCTCCCAAAGGGCAACAAGCTCTTAATTGTTCAATTAATTTTAATTAAGTGCTAATTCAATTGCTCCATATCAACTCATAAGCATATTTTCCATGGCCAGTGTGGGAGGGCGAAATGTCTGCTATTTTCTTTCTGCTGTCTTCCATTGCTAGTCCCCGTTTTCAAAAATGTTAAAAATTAAACTATTTTATTTCGAAAACGGCATGGCCCCCTGTTACTACGTTATTTGTTAATTATAGATATGTGTTACCATCATAACCTGCAAGTCTATTTATCTTGCACATACATCACTGGTCATGTGTGTTAGTGGATTTTGGGAGTTGTAGTTCAAAAAAACCTAACTTCCCCAGGTTGTGGTTTCAAGTGATGTTGGAAACGTATGTAGATTTTTAGGAATCTTGTGTACTGGTTGTTTCTGTATATTCAGTTAATAATGGAATTTCTCACACAACTGTTGTGTCCTGTATCTACACATTCGTATTTCTGTTAACAGTTCCCTTGGAGAATGAAATTATACAATTAATTTTTAAATCTTGATTATAATTAGTTCTTGAGAAGGAGAGGCTGGGAAACAGCAAAGGCAAATGGACCACAATTCACACCTTGCACACCTATGACATTTAATTATAAATATGTACGATCTTCAGGGCTGAGACCCAGCATGGTATAGTGGTTTAAGTGTTGGATTACAACTCTGGAGGCCAGGATTCGAATCTCCACTCAGCCATGAAAACCCACTGGCAAGTCACACTCTCTCAGCCTCAGAGGAAGGCAAAGGCAAAGCTTATTTGAACCAAATCTGCAAAGAAAACCCCATAATAGGGTCTCCATAAGTTGGAAACAACTTGACGGCACAAAACAATTTTCAGGGTTCAAGGTGGGATTGCCAGAGTGAAAACTAGAGAGGGGCTCCTCTGCCTTTAATGCTTGCGTAGAAGAGCGAATTTGAGCTGGTCTTCACACAACCAGTAACACCTGTTGAAATTTTCTTTTGACACAACCATTAAACTTATAGGAGCTCTTTCTAGTTTTCATTGTAGCAAACCTAGTTTAAGGGCAGACGTGACTTTTTAAATATATATTTTTTGTTGTTGTGTGTCTTGAAGTCATTTCCGACTTATGGTGCCCCTAAGGTGAACCTGTCATGGGGTTTTCTTGGCAAGATTTGTTCAGAGAGGTTTGCCATTGCCTTCCCCTGAGGCTGAGAGAGTGTGACTTGCCCCAGGTCACCCAGTGGGTTTTATGGCTGAACCAGGAATCAAACCCTGGTCAGAGTCAAAGTCCAACACTCGAACCACACACAATCCAAAATACAGGTTGGTGATATCAAAAGGTGTAAAAGATATTACACTAATGTCCAAAGTTCACTGGTTTCATCATCATTGGGCAAAGAAGTTTTAAAGAGAAATGATCATGCAAAGGAAACAAATATGATGATGCACTTGGAGGAATACAAGTCCCCAGGTCTCCATCTTTGGTTTCGGATATTAGAGCAAGATTATTATTTTTTTTCGTGGAGGCAGAATGCTTTCGGATGTCAAAGAAATAGTGTTTTCCCCATGTTTCCTTGCCAAAGGGGGTCAAGGAATAAATAGAACAAAGGCTGTAAAAGAAAGCCATAAAAATCCAGTTCTCTATAGTAACTATATTTAAAAAACTGCATCTCCCTTTCTTCACCATGGCTCATAATACAAGTTAGAACGAAATGTACTTCAAACAATGGAAAATACTAAAGGTAAAAAGCAATTTAATTCAACCAGCTTATTGAAAACAGTTGAAAGTTGCAGAAGAAAAACTATAATTGCATAATATGCTTCATGTAATAGTATTTTAATTAGTTTTAACTGTTCCAAATTGCTGTTATTAAGCAGACTGTTGTTGAATGCTTTTTACATGTTTGCATTCAGGTTGTTTTAGCTATTTTGTTTTAATCTACAGAGTAAGAAGCCGCTTTGGATCCTGCATAGGGGAAAAGCAGGATGTAAAATAAATTAATTAAAAGTTAATTAAAACAACAATAATTATTACCGATACAGCATAGCAGCCATGGCTTAATGCTGTGGGATTTGTAGTTGGTTGTGGCACCAGAGCTCTCTGACAGAGAAGGCTAAATTTCTCACAAAATCACAAATCCCAGCACTCCATAGCAATGAGCCATGACAGTTAAAAGTGGTGTCAAACTGCATCATTTTGGCAGTGCAGATTAGATCTAAGATAACCAGATGGCACCATGCTACTAGCAGAAAATAGCAATGACTTGGAACAATTATTGAAGAAAGTCAAGGCAAAAAATGCAAATGCAGGTTTACAATTGAACATTGGATCTTTTTGGATTTATATTGTATGGACTTTTAATTGTTGTTAGCCATCCCAATTGTGCACAGAGGGGTGGGGTACAAATAATAATAATAATAATAATTAAAATCATGACTACTGATGAGTTGCACAAAGCAGACGATAAAGACATTGAAACAGTTCAAGACTTTCCATACCTTGGCTCAGTTTTTAATCAGAATAGAGACTGCGGTCAAGAAATCAAAAGAAGACTTGGGCTTGGGAGGGCAGCTATGAAGAAACTAGAGAAGATCCTGAAGTGTAAAGATATATCGTTGAATACTAAAGTTAGGATAGTCCATGCCATTGTGTTCCGCATTTCTATTTATGGCTGTGAAAGGTGGACAAGGAAAAAAAGCTGATAGGAAAATCAACTCATTTGAGATGTAGCGTTGAAGAAGAGTTCTACAGATACCATGGACTGCTAACAAGATACAAGAATTGGTCTCATGAAAAATCAGGACCTCCATCCAAATTTTTATTATTATTATTATTATTATTATTATTATTATTATTATTATTATTACAAAAGGCCTCCATCTTATCAACTGGAGTAGACCCACTGAGTCAATAAGTTTTACCTAACTATTGGTGTGCAGAGAGCCGGCATGGAGTAGTGGTTTGAGTGTTGGGCTGGGACTCTGGAGACCAGGATTCACTTCCCATCTTGGCCATGGAAACCCACTGGGTGACCTTGGGCAAGTCACATGCTCTCAGCCTCAGGGGAAGGCAATGGCAAACCTCCTCTGAACAAATCTTGCCAAGAAAACCCCATGATAGCCTTGCCTTAGGGTCGCAATAAGTCAGAAATGACTTGAAGGCAAACAGCACACAAGTATTGGTGTGGTATTCAGCAAGTGATGCAATGCGTTTATTCTAGTCAGGCTAACAACTGGATTTGGGGTCAAAGTGTTTAATATTATTTTGTCTTAGCTGATATTAATGCATTTATAGAAACCTGTGTTGTACTTTCCAGGGATGTCTAAAGAGGTCTGGAATGTCACATCCAAATAAGAGAGAAGAAAATACTAAATCTGGGCATCAGTATGTAGAGAGATCTTGTAGCAGCTTTGAAACTAACTGAAATAAAGAAGTTGGCAGCATGAGCATCCATAGACTTCAGTCTCCTTCCCCAGATGCATTGAAGTCTACGAAAGCTCATCTACCAACTTCTTTCCGTTAGTCTCAAAGGTGCTACAAGATCTCTCTACATACTGATTCTACAGACTAACATGGTTATATCTTTAAATCTGGGCATGGATAGTTGGCATCCACCCAGATTGACTGGCCATCCTTTCTGGATGGAGAAAGGAGAATATTTCATCTAACACATCATTGATTTAACATAAGACAGGGCCTTTCAATGCTCCACTGGCTTCTGCATCAGACAAAGGTGTTTAAAATCATAAAGGAGGGGGGAAATAGGACGATGTTAGAATCACAGGCCTACATTTTGTCCAGATGTTCTTAGTTAAGATGTTATAGAGGGATACCCATGTAGAAAGAGGCCAGTCCTTTTGGCCATATGATTCTGAGGCACAGAGAGGCTTAAAGTCGGAAATAAAATATAAACTCCATTAGCAACACAACAAGACGCTACTTGTACTGTTTCTTTTTGTCTTCTTTTTAAATATTTTTAAGTGTACGATTTAAGTTATTTTAATATTATTGTTTAGTTCTGTTTTAATGTTGGTCTTTTATACATTTTAAATATATTGTACTCCTTTTAATTGGTAAGCCTTTTTTGAATCCCAGTTTTGGGGGGAAAGCATGGGATGAACAAAATTAATAATACTAATTAAATAATACAGTGGGATTTAACTCCATATTTCCACAAATTAAATCTCTGCCCCTAAGAGTTCACAGTATAAACAAGGAATGCAAAGAGGAGAACATAATATGGGATGGATGGAAGGGGCAGTGATTCTCTCCTTGGCCTTATGTGATTCTGTCCATGGGCCACCTTGAGTCCCTCTATTGGGAGACAGGCGGGAAATAAATAAATAAATAAAATAATAGGGGAAATTCTCCTTCTTACTTTCACAGGCAAATCCTGGAAGTCCTTAACCCCATCCCAGAAGAGGCCCTACGTCGAAGAGGCAGAGAGGTTGAGGGTTCAACACATGCAGGACTACCCTACCTACAAATATCGTCCAAGAAGGAAGAAGCAGGTGAAACGGATCTGCAAGCGGACGGATCAGGGATTCCTCTTGGGGAACTTCTCCAGAGATCAAGACCACATGCTAGAGAAGAGGACATGTGGCAGGGCGGCAGGTGAGAAAGATGGGCAGCCCGAATACTCTCCCACTTCCATGCTTGGGAGATACCGGGAGGTGCCAGGCAGTGGTACCAACAACCTTGGTACCCACATGGACAGTTATCCATATGGGTTGCCCACACCACCTGAGATGTCCCCGTTGGATGTCATCGACCCGGATCAAAGTTTCTTCTCCACCCCTTGCCCGGAAGATCCTCACCACCCCCACATGCCTGGAGCCCCTTACTCTCTGGAATACAACCCCAGCCCCCTCCAGTGTAACCAGCCTCTGAGCCACATGCCGGTTGCTCAGGCCCCTTCCTCCATCCATCCCTCACCACCCGGTTGTCCCGGAGCTCCGGCTTCCGGAAATTATTACCCCCCAGTTTTCCATCCCACTCTCCATGCTCCCAACCTCCAGGCCCACCTCGGCCAACTCTCTCCTCCCCCTGAGCACCAGAACTTCGACACCCTCGACCCCTTGAGCCAAGCTGATCTACTGGAGGAAATGGATCGCGATGAGTTTGACCAGTATCTCAACACCCCGGGACTTCCGGAGCCTAGCGGGTTGGTAGTCAGCGGACATGTCCAGGTGTCACAAGTGGCCAGTGGGTCACAAGCCATCGCTTCCTCCTCTGAGGCCAGCCTCATTTCGGTCCTTGCAGATGCGACGGCCACTTATTACAATAACTATGGTGTTTCCTAGGCTGGAGTGCTACTTCAGCCCCATGGACCAACTGAGGACAGGCTAGGCCATTTTATGGGACCAAAAAATGGTCTGTGGGTATCTCCAATCTCCTATCCGTTGTCCCTTCTCCTCAGGGTTGCCCTGTCTGGGACTGAAATTGCTTTGGAGTTGACTCTCAGCTAAGTCACCCCTATAATTTATCAGTCATTACTATAATTTATCAGATCTGTCCCACCACACGTTCTAAATGTTGAGTATCTGGACTTCAGAATGAGCTTTCTGTCCTGCTGATAAGGACAATCCAAGGGTCTGCTCAAGGTTTATGGTGCTGGGATGGCAAAGACAATACCAGTCCAGCGGGATAGCTATACATTTTGCTGCAATAGGGCATTAAAATGCCAGGTCCCCATGCCATGACTACCAGCTGATCTGTACATTGAAATACAGTGTGGGCCCTTAGTATCTGCTGGGGTTTGGTTCCAGGACCTCCCGGATATTAAAATCTGTGGACGTGCAAGTCTCATTAAGTACAGTGGATAGTAATATGGTGTCCCTTATATAAAATCAAGACTTGCTTTTTAGAATTTATATATTTTGGAATGTTTTCAAGTTGTGTATAGTTGAATCCATGGATTTAAAAAATGTGTGGATATGGAGGGTTGACTGTACATTGAAATATATTGTATTCAGATGTGAAACGAGTAGTTTCCTAACCTTACAGTTGCATAAGATCAAACCTGAATGGCAGCCTTAAGGCCTGATCCTTTTCATTATTTCCAGCTAGAACGGGCCCAATGAATTGACTGTTGGCAAAGTCTACATATAGTTAAATCCCTATTGATTCAATGGGTCTACTCTAGTCAGGACAAACAGCAGAATTTGGGCCTAGGTTTTAGGGGAATGTATCTGTACTTAATACAACTGCTGCAATTTGATACTGTATGGAATCCTGGGATGTATAGTTTGGTCAGGGACTTAGAATTTTCTGTTAGAATGCTCTAATGCAGCAGTTCCCAATCCTCCATGTGTTTTGGGCTTCAGCTTCCATCTTGACCAGAAGGTGGTGATTCTGGGAGCTGAAGTTCAAAACATCTGTAGGACCACCACAACTCTGGTGCCTATCTAGAGAGAATTCAAAGTACCCCTACCAAACTACCAATCCCAGGACTCTGTAGGTTAATGACAGTTTATAATGATATATCTACTCAAGGCATTTACTCTGAATGGTTTCCTCCTTGCCTTTAAGTGGCCAGATGAGAATACTCCCAGGTGAGCTGATGAATGGCAAAGGGAGCTGTCCAAGGTGCTCAACTCCATCCCTAGAGCAGGTTCATCACTTTGGGTAGTTTATTTAAACTTTGGAATAAAACCCGGAAGAGATTCACTGTTCTCCTCCTCGCCTAGTTGTGCTCTGAAAAGCCGGTCTCAGATCTCATTGTCCCATGTGAATTCTTTATCCTGGATAAGGATTATCATTTGGTTCATCTTTTTCATTTAAATATGCATCTGAGGAAGTAGACCAGGGGTCGGCAAACTACGGCCTGGGGCCGAATCCGGCCCCTCGAGGCCTTTCAACTGGCCTGTGGCTGGTTCTGCTGCCGCTGCGTGCGCACAACACAGGGCGCCATTTTGTGTTCCAAAATGGCGCTCGCACACACTTGCACACTCCTGGCATCATGTGCGTGCATGAGTGCGGGCACCATTTTGAAACACAAAATGGCGCCCCACGTTGTGCACGTATTTGCACGACGCTGGGAGTAGTGCACATGCGTGCATGAGCTTTACGCCATTTTGGAGCACAAAATGATGCCCTGCATTGCACACGCATGCCCACGACACCGGGAGTAGTGCGCATGCATGTGCGAATGCACCTCCAGCGCCATTTTTTCCCCCTTTGGCCTGCCAATGATCTGGGGGACAGCAGAACCTCTGCCCCCCCCCAAAAAAGGTATGCTGACCCCTGAAGTAGACTGAAGTCTATGAAAGCTCATGCGGCCAATTTCCTTCTTTCAGTTAGCCTCAAAGGTGCAAAACGACCTCTCTACGTACTGATTCTACAGACTTAACATGGTTCTATCTTTGAATTAATTTCCCTTAATTTTGCAAATATCTTCATTTATTTGGTGACAGTTGTGCCTGCCCCTTTTTAAAACAAAACCCACCAACCTGGCTCTAAGGTTAATTCTGTTCATCATGAACAAACTATGAACCGTGTGTTAAAAATAATAATTAAAAAAAATCAATGCATGGCTGGTAACTCCACAGAAACCCTTGGCAGACTCAAATGTATGTCAATAACTTGCAACAGAGCTACAATTTCCTCTTCCCGGCAGCATGTGCTTCTTATCTCCTCCACTGTCATGGGTGCGGTTGTATTTGGTGCGCTGTTTGTACCTCCTTGATTTTCCTGTCGGAAACTTGGAGAGAGGAGAAAGCCAAGAAGGAGATGGAGATTGCTCATTGGAAATCTCGGCCCGTGCTTTCACAAGTGCTGTGAAAATCTCATCTCCCGGGTGTCAAAAGATTGATGAGAAGATGCAGGGAATCCAGAATCAGGTCTTGCAACATTTTTGTTCTTAACTTTAAAGCATGTAAAGGTGAGGAATTGGATCAAAGCAGCACCGGATTAGATTGTTTCTCTGATCTAAATTGTGCCTCCCCCAGCAAAACCGCGGAGTTAATGGAAGCTTACGCGAGGAAGGTGATATGGAAGTGCGGAAAGGGTTGAAAGACCCTATGACCAAAAGTTCCCAAAATTTAGCCTTTCAGATATTTTGGACTATTGAAGTTCAAAAGATCCATTCCCGATGCCAGTGCTTCAGTCCAGTTTATCTCCCTTGGCTTTGCAACTGCTCTTAAATCCAGATGGGATTCTTCATTTACACTGCAGAGTTAATGCAGTTTGTTAAGTAATATCTCTCCTAGGTCACTTTCTTCACTGTCCAGTTTTGACAACCGTACATGGTGATACTATGGTATGGATGATCCTGAGTTTGCTATTCAGTGATATGTCTTTACACTTGAGGATCTTATATAGTTTCTTCATAGCTGACTTTCCAGGTCTAAGGCTGAATCTGCATGGTTCAATGCAATGGATTTCTGGAATTTGTAGTTTTGTGGACTCTTTAGCCTTCTCTGTCAGAGAGTTCTGGTGCCCCAACAAACTATCAATCCAGGGATGCCATAGGATGCAGCCATGGTAATTAAAATGGCATCAAACTGCATTAATTCTACAATGTAGATGCAACCTAAGGGAGGCCTGTGTGGGCTCCTAGGCCAACAAAACAACTTGTGGATTAATAACCTGTAGGTTCATTTGCAAGGCTGCTTTTAAAAGTTTAAATTTTGGAAAGGTAGTTTGTCACGTCAGCCATGTAGAAAACTAGCTTTAAGAAAAATAATTTCCCTTGGAAAGTTTCTGGTTAGTCTATAGGAGAACAACGGATGCTTGTCTAACTCTAAGGAGGGGTATTATTGATCAACATTTGGCATTTTTTGGTTGCAGCAAGACCACGCTTTGGGACGCGTCTCCTGGATTGCTCAGTGATGGGCTTTGTATTTCTAAAACCATAATGAAGTTACTAGGCTGAGCATGGTGTAATGTCCTTTGCACAGTTATGGGAGATGCCTCAAACCATTTAAATGCCACCTATGAATGCAAACTCATTCCTTTAATATTATTTTTCCTGTGCGGTGCTGAAGCTAATTGGTTTTTTCAACAGAGGAAATCATAAGAATGGAAAAAGAGCCCAAAGATCCTACAGAAAACCCCTACGCTCCCATTGCCCTCCCTTGAAGTCAAAAACTTACAATAATGACAGTAATGAACAATTCACTGAATCTTTTGTGAGTACCAAAATCTGGAGCAATTGTTTCACTTTTGACTGTAGAATTAAACTCTGTATCTGTTAAGCGTAGCCTGAACCTAGGCTTTCCGAGCAGCTGCATCTACACCGCAGAAATAACACAGTTTGACACCGCTTTAACTGCCATGGCTCAATGCTATGGAATTCTGGGGTTTGTAGTTTTGTGAGATATAAATCTCAAAATTCTTAGGATGGAGCCATAATGGTTAAAGTGGTGTCAAACTGCATTAACTCTTCAGTGTGGATGCAGCCAGCATCATGCCTTCTAGGCTTTTTTCCTTCCACCTCTGAATTTCATTTAGAAGTGAAATTTTATCCAAACCTTTTGCCGAAATAAACCTTTCCTGTAATTTTTAGGCCCTCTGTGGTTTGTGGGGAACAATTTGGGCTTTCTGTCCTCAATGCTTTCTTTTCAGTATTGGGAAGAGATGGCAGGTATTGATTTAAGATCATGGGCTAAGATGGCAGGTCATCCCCAGACCAGAGGCCCATTTGCACTAAACAAATATAGTGCTATTATTCCACTATAACTGACATCGTTTCTTCCTGTGGAAAACTGGGATTTGCAGTGTAGGGAGGAAGCATTTAGACTTCTCGGCCAAAGAGCTCTAGTGCCTCATCAAACTACACGTCCCAGGATTCCCTGGCAGCGGAAGGTGAATAATAGCACTGCAGTTGTGTAGTGTGACTGGAACCCTTGATGTTTAGTGCCCCTTTTCCAAATCTTGAGAGGTGGCCAGTCCCAGAGCCTTGGACAATCCTTCTTCTTGGGGTAAGATTGCCAAATCAGGATGATCCTGGGTCTTAAGATTTCAGTAACAAAATCTGAGGTTGAGGAATAACCTCTCGTGGCGTTGCAGGAGAAGGAAAAGTCACTGCTAATACCATTAAATGGGATACATTAAGTACAATCAGTATCCGCTGGGGTTTGGTTCCAGGATCTCCTGTGGATACCAAAATCCATGGATGCTCAAGTCCCAATAAATACAGTGTCAGAGTAAAATGATGTCCTTTATATAAGATGGCATAATCAAGGTTTGCCTTTTTTTGGAATTTATGTACAGTGGACCCTTGATATCTACTGGGGTTTGGTTCCAAAAACCCACATGGATACCAAAATCCAAGGATGCTCAACTCCCACTATATACAGTGGTGTTAAGAAATGGTGTCCCTTATATAAAATGGCAAAAAGCAAATCCTGATGTTGCCATTTTATATAAGGGACACCATTTCTTATATATATTATAAGAAAAGCAAAAAGCAAATCCTGATTTTGCCATTTTATATAATGGACACCATTTCTTAACACCATTGTATATAATGGGAGTTGAGCATCCTTGGATTTTGGTATCCACGTGGGTTTTTGGAACCAAAGAGTTGCCTTTAAAAAGTGGTGTGAGTGCATTTCTCATTTGTTAGACTTGGGTGTGTTTAAAATTTTTTCAAAGGCATATATATATATATTCAAACCAATTCTTGAATCAGTAGATAATCCATGGATACTGGATTGTATTAACTACCGGTGCACACAGTATGGCTGTTGAAATTTAAAAACACACACACACACCAAATCTGGCACCTTAAGCATTAAGCACAATTGCACAGAATCGGCCTTTGAAATTTTTTTAAACACACCCAAGTCTAACAAATGAGAAATGCACCCACACCCTTTCGCCTTGAGATTCTTCCCCATGTCCGGAGGTTTGGAGAAGAGCATCCAGGCTCTCAGATCGCGCACTCCTACTATTCAGTGCCATGTTGTTTTATGCCAAATGGGCATGGATGTGGCATTCTCCGTGGTGCAAAAAACTAAGACTTCCTGGCCAAACTCAGTTGTCTAGCAGTACTTTGTGGAAGTGAATTTACAAGTTAAGACATCTTCTGTGGAACTCAACCTGGGTCGCCAGAATGAAAACTGGAGAGGGTTCCTATCCTTTTAATGGCTGTGTAGAAGAGGGCATTTCAGCAGGTGTTGCATGGCACACAACCAGGTAACATTTGCCGAAATCCACTTTTCCACCCAAGAATTAAAGGTACAGGAACCACTAGGTCTAGTTTTCATTTTGGAAGCACTGAATTCGAATCACAGCGTTGTGCCATCTGTCTCTATACCATAGGGCAGGAAGTGGAAGACCTTCGACCAATTGTCCAAACTAAAGTAAACCCTTTTGAATCAATAGGATTTACACTTGGAGCAAGAGCCAATTTTTGTTCCTGTCCTGTGCTGCGCTGGCTGCAAAAGCCTTTTTTGGCCATAAAACATGCCTCTTTTCAACCTTGAGGCGTATTTTGAGACATATTTTGGATAACGCACCGCTAGGAGGGGTCCCGGGTACAAATGTGACCTACAAGCCTCTGGCATCCTTGGTCTCCCTTATATAAAATGGTTTGCATTTTGGAATTTATTTTTTAATAATATTTGCAAGCTCTTGATGGTCAAATCTGTGGATGCAGAATCCGTGGATACGGAGGGCCAGCTTTACAATATCTGGGGAGACTTTTGTTGGAAAGAATTCATACCATGAGTATGAATAAATATTTATAATCAAACATCCTGGGAGAAAGATACTTTAATGTTTAGAAATCAAATTTTTCCATATTGTTTTTTCAGCCTCAAACAATATTGTACATATCTGTATACTTTTCACACTGTTTCCTGAGCCATCTCTCCTTTTTTTTATGGCTAGAATGTCTTGTCTGGACAGAAATGGACTGTGTTTGTTAATCAGCTATTTAACGGACTCCGTTTTAATGTAATTATTAGTTAGACGGTTTCTGTAATTCCGTTTTTTTGGTTTTGTTGGTTTGTTTTTCTAATTTTGTTCTTGGAGTGTATGCTTTAATATCCCAATAAAGCTTTTATATCTATGAAAACAAAAATAAATAAATAAAACATAACAAAAGTAACATTTTGCTTCTTCTTTTCCATTTCTCTATCACTGAAGCCAGTAAAGGCAAGCCTAAGTCTCTGACAATGAAGCCTTTTTTAAAACAAAGGTTTCTTATTTTATTTATTGGAGTTATATCCTGCCTTTCTCCTAAAATGGGATTTATGCCTGCCTATCCCCAATTTCCATCCTCATCCTCTGTCTAGCTGGAAGATCTTTAGCAGCATCAGCATTGGAAGAATAGGAAAAGAAGGCTGAAGAAAAACACAGACTTTCAGTGTTGAGTTGTAGCAATGTGTCAGCAGTAGAAGATGTAATAATAATAATAATAATAATAATAATAATAATAATAATAATAATAATAATAATAGAACTGGGGAAAGGATGGGATTTTAATCTAGTCAATCATAGATTTCTTCCATCACCCATATGACAACCCTCTTAATATTTAGAGCTGGATATCATTTTGCCTCTTGATATCGTATCACTTCTTCCTTAGATTAAGCATATTTATCTCCAGCTATTCATCAGACCTTAGACATTTCATCAGACATCTCCAGTACCTACTGCCTACTTCTGGATAGCTTCCCATTTGTCCATATGTTGTTCTTTGCCATCAAATACTTTGATTCTATGAATGAGAGACCTCCAAGAACCTTGGTCTGAAAAAGCCCTAAGTAATAGTGTTCAGAAATGGGTACACAGGCATCATTCCTCAGTTAACAAAGCCTCTGGCAGTGAAGTTGCTTCTTATAAAGGATTTTCATACCCACTCAGGCCCTGGTTGTCTAGCTGAAACTTTTTCAGCTGCATCAGCATGGTGAAGGGGGACTGGAGATGTTTACTGGCAGGTTACAACATTAGTTTGCATTAAATAATGCAATAAATAAGTCTTGAGCTAGGAAAGATTCTACAGTTGTCCCTCCATTTTCATGGGGAATCTGTTCTGGACACACACCCCGCAAAAACGAAAACTCGCAGATATTCAAGCCCCATTGGCATTGTGCGCACGCCACAGGCATGCTTGCCATTTTAGCCAATGGGGCTTGCCAGTCTGTGAATGACCAAGACTGCGGACTCAAAGTCTGCAAAAACAGAGGGGCAACCGTACTCTTAACTGCTTTTACTATAGCTGTGTGTTTCTGGCTTCAAGAGGCAATGTAAACAGGAGCTGTCTCCGGCTTCTCTTCCCAAGAATACATGAACAGCAAGATAGAGAGAAAAGAGGAAAGCCAATAAGCCTCTCACCTCCCAACGTGTTAGAGAAAACAGATCTATACATTTGACCACCAAAACGGAAATCATAAGAAAAGTGGAAACTGGTGAAAGAAGAAATAATATCTGACTGCACTTTGGAAATAGCTTCCAAACAGTCTCTAGAAGGTTCAGATTGTGTTCATTTATATAAGGCTTACCTGCCCTGGTTGTTTCATTGAATGGGCTCGTTGTTAATTAAAATAATTAAAATTTTAAAAAAAAATATTGGAACTTCTCTTCTTTTTCATGATTTTGGGTGCATCTGATTGCTTAGGCAAAAGGCGGGATATAAGAAATAAATTATTATTATTATTATTATTATTATTATTATTATTATTATTATTATTATTATCATCTACACTAGGAATAATGCAGTTTGACATCACTTTAAGTGCTGTGGCTCCATCCTATGGAATCCTGGGATTTGTAATATTGCAAGGTCTTTTGCCTTCCCTGCAAAGAGTGCTAGCGCCTCACAAGACTACACATCCCAGGATTGTATAGGATGGCGCCATGCAGTTAAAGTAGTGTCAAACTGAATTATTTCTACAGTGTAGATGTACCTGTAGGAACCTATACCTACCTTTCCCATGTTATTTTTTAATGCTGGTACCAAATTTTCTTTTAAAGGGCCCGGGAATACACTTACTTTGTTATGTCTCTATGCTTCTCCAGTTAAGGAGGGAAAGATGCAGAGCCAAGGGGGCAAAAACTAAAAACCCAGGCAAGCAAAGTTCTTAGACCTCCAACATGAGTCCCTCCCTGGGCTGTAAAGTAACACCAGGGCTTTGTATTGTCAGTATTGTCATCAGAAGGACAATCTCAATTGAGTAAAGGAGGTTTTTTACAGCAGCACATGGTCATATAATATTATTACAGTTGGCATCACCTGGTACAGTAACTTACAGTGTCACCCACCCATTGACCTCCTCCCATACCATCCCAAACAGAATCCTTAGTAATGTTTTTAGTACTAATGTTACTCATAAATCATAATCCCTGCACATCACTGAATGAAACAGCAACACTTGTGAATTAAACAACTAGCAAAATTAAAACTATACCTTTAAATCACAATATCATATACACATGTAGCATAGCAGTTTAAATGTTGAACTATGACTCTGGAGACCAGGGTTTGATTTCCCACTTGGCTATGAAGCCCACTGGGTGACACTGGGCAGGTCGCACTATCTCAGCCTCAAGGGAAGGGAAAGGCAAACCTCCTCTGAACAAATCTTGCCAAGAAAACCCC
>CM034701.1:390841617-390856147 GCA_020142125.1 Phrynosoma platyrhinos
ATTTCCACTTTCTCCCCGCGACTCCCCATGTGATAACGTCCTAAGTCTGCTGCCACCATGCAGAATTAATGTAGTTTGACACTGCTTTAATTGCCACAGCTCCATTCTATGGAATCCATGAATTTGCAGTTTGTTGTAAAATCAGAACTCTCCGACAGAGAAAGAGCAATATCTCACAAAACTACAAATTGCAGAATTCCGTAACATTGAGCCGTGGCAGCTAAAGCAGTGTCTACCTGCATTTCTTTTTCCGTGTAAATGCACCCCTAATCTCTGGGGCAGCAGAAAGCTAGCTTGCTCCATCCTCATGACATCCCCTCAAATATTTGAATATGGTTGTCATGTCACCCCTTAACCTTCTCTTCTCCAGGCTAAACATGCTCCCCATAGTGCTTGATGGTTTCCAGACCTTTCACCATTTGGTTGCCCTCCTCTGGACACGCTTTTCAAGGCTGTGCGAGATTTTGGCAGTGCAAATTCAGCTAGACGGGTCCAGGTCTGACCATGTCCGGCAGTCTTAACCAAAAGGATTACACTCGGAATCTAGTGGTTCTACTATTATTATTTCAGTTTCACAATGGTCCAGGTATTACTAACTGATTCAGATTCTGAAACTGTAGGAACCAGTCAGGTATTGTCATAATGCCATACCCTCAGGATGATCAGACATCTTCCTTCTCCAGGACATGTCCTACATTTCAACTTTCTATTCAGAAGGAATTTCAAAATGTCCTCCATTTTGATCATGACTAAGAAGCACAAATTTATATTACCGGTAGCGTTTCTAGCTTTTATTTTGTAAAGTCCTACATTTTTCTTGAATGCTCTATATTTTGCAGTGCCTTCTTCTCCTTTACAGTTATGACATCTGGTCACCCTGCATACCCTCCAATGGAAATAAGCCTAAGACAAAGAGAGAAAATGGGAGGAGGAGAGAGAAGCTGGAAAAGTGCTTCAATTGTTTGGATTTGGTAGAGACAGGACTTATTAATCCTCTGCCATCCCACATTTTCCAGCTGTTTTTAAAATGTCCCAGCTTGTCCCCTTTTGTCCTCAGCTTATTTCAATTGCTGCAGAGTTCAAACTGCAAAAATAGTTTGCACTCCATTAACTCCGCAGAGAGGTGGGGGCAGAATCTTGCACTTCCCAAAAGGTGCAGACAAAAGCAAACTGCTGCGTCCTTTTCTAACTTACTTCTCCTTTCTTATTCATACCTGTTGCTGTCTTGACCACACTTTGATGTATTACATGGCCACATTTGTCCCAGTTTCTATCCATAAAATGTTGGAAGATATACTCCTGGATTACTTCCATCAGCACTTCATTGCTGGTAGGAAGCTATTGTACCTAAACATGTCCCCATATGGTTCCTCTCATCTTAGGTGGATCTGCATCCTTGTTCTCTCCATCATTTCTCCTCAATGTGCCTTTATTTTTGGAGTAACCTCTTGGGGGGGGGGTCTGAATTCAAGCTGAGTTAGTCCGAAAAATCAGTATGCAAAGGGATCTTGTAGCACCTTTGAGACTACTGGTATCTTGGGAAAGACAGACACTGGTAGCATGTGCTTTCGTAGACCTTGTATGAAATCTCATGCCATCAGAGTTACTCTCAAAAGTGCTACAAGATTCCTTTGCATTCTGATTCTTAGGGGGTCTGTCACGCAATGTTGTATTTTGTCCTCAAAAGCCCACTTTGCTCTGATCTTTCAGGAAGGAAATGACCAGATTTGTCTTGGTTTGTGGGCAGTAGCCAAAGGAGCATCTGATTTTCCCCCAGACCCCCTGGGAGCAAGAAAGCAAGGCTAAAGATGACCGAAAAACCTAAAAGCAATTTGAGAAGGGGGAAGGAGGGAAAGGGTGGGACTCTGGATTTGACCCGCTTTCCTGTCTGAGATGTTGATGAAAGTGCAAAAGCTGGAGGTCTCCCGAAGAGGAAGCAACTGGATGGGAGGAGAAGGCAAATACCATCCTGAGGAGCATTGACTTTTGCCTAAAATATCTGGATTTGTCTTTTTTAAAAAGCATCGTTTACTCTCCTAGCTCTACAGAGCCCATCAAATGAATTCCTTTGGATTCTTAATTCCTGGAGGTTCATGGTTAGAAGAGATAAAAATCCTTCCATCAGGTCCAGCATTTCATGAGCTGGCTGATGGGTCCATATCCCTTGGGGATCATGGTCTGTCCACACAAGAGGGCTTTGAACAGAAGGCGCTATGTTCCAACACACTTTGAAAGGTCCATCCATTTATGTCCATCCGGAAGGTGGATCAGGACCAAAGACTGATGATGGCTTATTAGTTATGTCCCAGCTAGATAGAGGAGACCCATTCGGTGGATTGTTGAAAAGTGAGTCTATGCATGCAGGAATCTCATTGATTCAATAGGTCTACTTGAGTCAAGAAGACTAACAGTAGGATTTGTTGGTGTTGTTGATTGCCAACAAGTTGACTTTGACTTCTGATAACCCTATGAATGAGAGACCTCCAGGTCACCTTCTTGTCAGTAGTGCTACCCAGCTCTTGCAAACTCAGGCCTATAAATGAGAGACCTCCAAGTCGTCTTCTTGTCTGTAGAGCCACTTAAGTCTTGCAAACTCAGGACCATGGCTTCCTTCATTGAGTCTATCCAACTAGAATAGAGTCTTCCTCTTTTCCTGCTGACTCCTGTCTTTGTTGTTATGTGTGTCTTCACGTCGTTTCCAACTGGCAACTCTAAAGCGAACCTATGATGGGTTTTTCCTGGCAAGATTTGTTCAGAGGAGGTTTGCCATTGCCTTCCCCTGAGGCTGAGATAGTGTGACTTAGCCAACGGGTTTCATGGCCAAATTGGGAATCAAGCCCTGGTCTCCAGAGTTATAGTCCAATGCTCAAACAACAACACCATAAGCATTATTGTCTTTTCTAGAGGCATTGTCATGTCTTATGGTATGGTAAAACAGTCTTAGGCTCCATCCACACTGCAAAAATAATCCAGTTTGATACCACTTTAACTGCCATGGGCTCCACCTAAAAAATTCTGGTAACTTTAGTTTGTTGTGACACCAGAACTCTCCGACAGAGAAGGCTAAATGTATCACAAAAGTAGTTTCCAGAATTCCATAGCATTGAGCCAGGGCAGTTATAGTGGTGTCAAACTGGATTATTTCTTCAGTGCAGATGCATCCCAGTTTGGCTTCTAGGAAGAGTACAGGCTTGATTTGGTCTTGGACCCATTTATTTGTCTTTTTAGCAGTCCATCTGTAGAACTCTTCTCTAGCACCACTTTTCGAATGAGTTTATTTTCTTCCTATCGGCTTTCTTCACTGTCCAACTTTTATACCCATACATAGAAATTGGAAATACGATGGTATGGCCAAACCCAATTTTGGTTTTCAGGATTTAGGCAAATATTTGTCCAGTCCAGGGTTTTTAAGGGCTCCAGCATAGAATTACATATGTTTAGGGCTTATCGGCTTTAGGATTGTTCAACCTTCGATGGAAGCTTAGAGTGATCCATAGCTAAACACGCAGAAACACACAGACCATACGGGTTAAAAGGAAAATCAAACATTCAGTTTATTTGAAAGAGCTGCCACAGGAGATCAGGAAAAGAGGGATGCAGAAACCACAATGAGCATCTTGTAAAAACCAAAATGGAGTATCCCAAGGCCCATTGTGTGCAAAAGAATGGAAGGATGCATCTACACTGCAGAAATAAAGCAATTTGACACTGCTTTAACTGCCATGGGTCAATGGTATGGGATGCTGGGATTTGTAGTTTGGTGAGTTATTCAGCCTGCTCTATCTGTTCGCTTTGGTACATCACCAAACTACAAATCCCAGGATTCTATAGGATATAGAGCCATGGCAGTTAAAATGGTGTTAAACTGCTTTATTTCTGCAGTGTGGCTGCACCAGTCTCTGAATACTAAGCCATGTCTGGTGATTTCCATTTAGAGGCATGTATTGGTTTGGTTTTCTTTATTTACAGACTTCTTTCGCTGTGAACAGAGACGTAAGCCTTATTCTTATTGAGCTGGTAAATCTGTTCCTGGACTCTGAGATTTAAGATTTGTAAGGATGGAGGAAGAGGAGGAGGTTTTGTGGGCTGCATACAAGATAGATAGATAGATAGATAGATAGATAGATAGATAGATAGATAGACGGATAGATAGATGGATAGATAGATAGAGTATGCAATAGAGTAGTATATTGATTCTGCTACCTGGAGTAATATAAGCATGTACACTGCATACTCTATCTATCCATCTATCTATTTCACTCATCTATCTATCTATCTATCTATCTATCTATCTATCTATCTATCTATAGAAACACACACACACAATATAGCGTACATGCTTATATTACTCCAGGTAGTAGAATCAATATATATATATAGAAACACACACACACACACACACACATAATATAGTATGTGTGTATAGAGAGAGAGATTCTGCTACCTGGAAGCGTGTATACTGCATATATATGTATGTATGTAGTATAATACTGATTCTGTTACCTGGAGTAATATAAGCATGTATACTGCATATATATGTATTTAGTATAGTATACATATGTATTGATTCTGCTACCAGAAGTAATATAAGCATGTATACTGTAGATATAGATGTATGTAGTATAGTACTGATTCTGCTACCTGGAGTAATATAAGCATGTATACTGTATATATGTATGTAGTATAGTACTGATTCTGCTACCTGGAGTAATATAAGCATGTATACTATATATGTATGTAGTATAGTACTGATTCTGCTACCTGGAGTAATATAAGCATGTATACTGCATATATATATATGTATGTAGTATAGTATAGTATAGTATAGTATAGTATAGTATAGTATAGTATAGTATAGTGTGTGTGTATGTGTGTGTTGATTCTGCTACCTAGAGAAATATAAGCATGTCAAAAAGAATAAGCTAGATATATTTTCCCCTGATATATGAATCTTCCACCCTGAAGGATTTTTTTCTCCCATTCTTTTTTAAGGAGGAGGAGTTATCTTACAAGTTGTACAAGCCAGATGCAAGTTTGTCATCTCAGAGATGGAGTCCAAAAGATAAGGAAAGTAGAAGACTCAGCACAGAGAACATACAGTTGGTAAAAATCAAAAGGAAGGAGGTGGCTTCACTGCGACTCCATTTGCTGGACCAATTTTGGATTCACTTCCAAACTATCCCTCCTGTAAAACTCAGCGTATAATAATATATTCACCGCTCCAAAACAAGAGAGCCACAGGCTGCTTCTGCCTAAGGAGTAGTATGGTCAAACTTCCCCAGCCGTGGAAAAGTTTGCTTCTTTGACTACAGCTCCCAGCATCCTTTAACCAGTGTGGGGGATTCTGCGAGTTGTAGGAACTTTTCCAAAGTCTGACAATTTCAGGAAGAACCTGAACATCAAATCCTTGCTGCTTCTCATTTCTCATTTCTCATTTCTTATTTCTTCTTCTGCTTTTTCTTCTTCTCCTCCCGCTTCTGCTGATTTTCGGATGATTTCTTCTGGACTTTGCTGCCTTGCTTTTCCTGGGCTTTAGGGCTGGGTGGCGGAGGGTAAGGGGCTGGCGGGTTCAGGATCAGGGCCCTTTTCTGGAGTTTGAGCTGCAAGATCTCAAAGGTGGTCTGGATCTCATGCTGGATAATCTCCTGAAGAGTCTGGATCTGGGTCTTGATGGCTTCTGCGACGAGGGAGACAAGAGCCTAGAAAAGGAACAAAATCCAAAATGCACACAGCAGCAACACTCTTATTGAGCCAACTCCAATGCACAAAATACAGCAGCTGAATATACTGTCTGAATTTTAAAAAGAGCATTAGAGACCAGTCTCTTCCGGCAGACCTATTCAGATGATTTTTAAATTGTGAATTTGAAATGATGATTTTAAAATGTGGATTGTTTTAATATGTATGTGTCTTATTTGTTCTCTTAAATTGATGTGTATGTTCTTATCTACTACTGCTAATAATAATATTTATGGATGGAGGCGAGGAACTAAACCACAACTCTAACATATATGCAACGATCATATATTGATATGAAGTAACCACATTGCAGTAATACTGCAAAACGGATAACACACAATTCAAAGTGCTATAGAAAACTATAGATCCCAAACTATGTCCATGTGCTTCCTCTGGTCCAGACAAATTCTGTTCCAGTAAAATGATTTCCACAAGCAGCAGATGGCAAAATGTTCCAGCAAAATGATTTCCACAAATTATTTTACTGGAATAGAGGTTGTCAGGACCAGAGGAAGCAGTTTGGGATGTATAGTTACACCTTGGATTGTGTATTCTGTGTTTTGCAGTATTACTGTGATGTGGTTACTTCATATCAATATATGATCATTGCATATATCTTAGAGTTGTGGTTTTATTCCTTTGGGACATGGTTGTGATATATATAGCTCATTACGTTGTCGGTTCCTCCCAGCTATTCTCTCTGTGTTTGTTGTGAAACCCTCCTGTTGTGTGTTCTCTGGAGGTGGAGAACAACAACAAATCAACAATGCACAACATCAATCAAAACACATTAATTAAAATGTGCAACGGTTTAAAAGGATAAATAAGACATACACATTTGTAAACAATCCATGTTTGAAATTCATAATTTGAAAATCATCTGGATAAGCTGCTGGAACTGATGTTGTGGATAACAGATGCTGTGTATACATTAATCTGTTGTTGTTCCCCACTTTGATCCATGGGGAGAGGTGGGTAAAAAGATCTATCATCATACAATCTTTCAAAGCTTCGCTGGCTTCTTCATTAGGCAAAGATGTAAAAAATCATACAGAACACCTTGGTTTCTGATGTTTCTACTAGTGGTGTACCTCATTGTCATCTTAACATCCATGAACCAGCACTTGCACCAGGTGATCTTCCTCCTCCTCCAACACATAGGGAGGCTGTACCTCTATAATGGTAAAAGTAACTAAAAGTTACAGTTACATCACAAAAGGAATGAGGTTATCCCTTGTTGTTGAGCAAAATGTGTGGAATTGTAAGTGGCTTGCTTTCTGCAATTGCAAAAAAACCTCCTTTCCCCCATGTATACCTTAGTTAGAGCTTTATATATATATATTACATATTTTTATTTTATTTTATTTTATTTTATTTTATTTATATCCCACCTTCCTCCCAGTACAGAGACTCAAGGCAGCTAACAAAATTTAAAACAGCCCAAAGTTTTTTTTAAAAAAACAAACAACTAAACCATTTCAAAAAGTACACAAAAACAAAAACAACACTACATATTGACATTTAAAATTTCCTCAACTGGAGAAGCCTAGGTTGCATCCACACTGCAGAAAGAATCCAGTTTCACACCACTGTGATGGTGTCCCAGTGCTAGGGAATTCTGGGAATTATATTTGCTTGTGGCACCAGAGAGCTCTCTGAGAAGGCTAAATGTCACACACAAAAAAACAGTTGCCCAAATTCCATAGCATTGAGCCATGGTAGTTAAAGTGGTGTCAAACTGGATTATTTCTCCAGTGCGGATGCAGCCGTAGTGTGGCAAAACGGAAATGATAGGGATCCGGGATTTTCCGATTGCTCTGTTGTTACTCTGTTAGGAGGACTCCTAGGACCGAAACCTTTTGTTTTGTTAAGAAGTACGGTACTGAATTCCAAGACCTGTTGTGTTGTAACCTTTCTCATTGTCCTGTCAAGAAGACTGGTTATTCTGAAATCGATCTGGCCTGGTTACCATTGCAATTTACCCACAATTTATGTTTTAGCCACTTTTTAAAAAGACTGTTGATGAATTACAGTTTTGTTTCTTATTTAAACGACTGCTATCATTATGTTCAAGAGAGCCAGCGTGGTTTAGTGGTTTCAGCTTTGGATTATGCCTCTGGGGACCAGAGTTCGAATCCTGGTTTGGTATGTAAGCTCACTGGGTGACCTTGGGTAAGTCACACACTCTCAGCCTCAGTGGATGGCAATGGCCTCTGAAGAAACCTGCCAAGAAAACCCCATGATAGCTTCACTGCATTAGGGTCGGTATAAGTTGAAAATGACTTGAAGGCACACAACAGCAATTAACAAATCTTTATGTTCATTATAGAGAATTTGCACAATAGAGATTTGTTAATTTGTGTCATATGATATGATATGATGTACAGGTATTTTTGGAGTATGATGTTCTAAGCTGGATGTTGTTGTTGTGTGCCTCCGAGTCATTTTTTACTTATGGAGACCCTAAGGTGACACTTTCATGATTTGTTTGTTTTGGCAAGTTTCTTCAGAAGGGTTTTGCCATTGCCTTCCCTTGAGGCTGAGAGAATGTGACTTGCCCAAGGTCACCCAGTGGGTTTTTATACTTGCACGGGGATTTGAACCCTGTTCTCCAGAGTCATAGTCCAATGCCCAGACCACTATACTATGCTGGCCCTCTTTAAGTTGGATATTGAATAGTAAATATCAGTAATGCTATTGTTTATCTGTTATACATTTACACCTGTCAGTTTTGTTCCGGTTACAATTACTATGTAATGAAGTTATACCTTTGTTAACTGAAAAAGGAATAAATCACAGGCTATTACCATGGACCAGAATCCTCTTGGTGCCTCACCCTGCAGAAGTGGTCGGACATTTTCGTCTGATGTGAGACATTTGCAAGGTTGTGGAAGAAGCGAAGTGGCGCATGCAGCATCACCATGTATTCAGGTGCAATGTGTATGTCGATGCACATATGCATGTCAATATCCATGTGTATGCACATATGCATTGGGCTCTTCTTCCAGTTGTGCAAAAGGATTGCAGAGCACAATTAACAGGTTACTCCACATGCAGACATTTGCCTCCTACTAATGTAGCATCTTGGCTGTTATTCGGAATAAGATGTGTTAGCAAACAAACACAACTGCCAACAGCAGCTCTGGTTCCAGCTTGGGACCCTGGCCAAGCAAACTGGGCCAGAGAGCTCCCAAACACATTTCAGCTCAGAAATTGTTTTCTGTACTACAGTTCCCAGAAGGCTTCAACCAACATGGCCCAGGTGAAGGATTCTGGGAACTGTAGAAACATACCAGGACTGCCCAGCCAGCTTTCAAAGATGAACCGATGTTACCATCTTAAGTTGAGAGTCTCAAGTGACTCCACTCCACTCTTTGCTCCGTCAGGGATATTGGGCTTAAGTTGTCTGATATCTGGTGACTGTGATGATTTGGTAATCGTGGTGACTATTAAGTTAATCACAAGGCACTTGCAGGAATGGGAATGCAACAGAATGGCATGGAATGGGATGAGAACGCAAATTACTGCAAAGGAGAATGCCACTGATGCCAGGAATCCCCAAGCCATTCTCCATCTGTGCTATGGCAGCCGATTTTGAAGAATGATTTTGAACCGTGATTTTCTGTGCCATGCCGTTCTGTTCCTTTCCCTTCCTATTCCTGCAAGCGCCATCAATAAACTTATATATCTCTCATCTCAATGAGGACTAGAGTTGACAGTTCAAGACCATCACAAGCCCTGATGTTTGTGGGCCAAAACCTGAGACCTAGCAATGGCCCCTTGTAATATCATTAAGAGTTATGCATTAAGTGCCAAATCAGTTTTTTGTGGGTTTTTCGGGCTATGTGGCCATGTTCTAGAAGAATTTCTTCATGACCTTTTGCCAGCATCTGTGGCTGGCAGCAATAGCAATAGCATGTACATTTCTATACCACTTATCAGTGAACTCAGCACTCTCAAAGTGGTTTACAATCTGTAAACTAATTGCCCCCAACAAGCTGGTACTAAAGAACATTTAATCTAACCTACTGTTTCTAGCCAGAAAGTAGATACAGAGCAGGGCAGAGGGTGAGCCCTAGCACCACCACAGCTGGAAAGAGAAGGAAGAAGCTTACTAAGAAAATGCATAGAGTTTTAGGAGAGCTGTTTCTCACTGCAGCAGCCAATAGATGAATCCTTGCAAACTGTTGCAAGCTGAGCTGGCAATGCGCACCTAGCTCTTTCCTCTTGCCCGGAGCGGAGCCCAGCAAAACTGGAGAATTTGCACTCTTGCCTCCCACTTATTTATGACCCATGGAGACTCAGATCTGGCAACCCTACTGAGGAGAATGAATCTTCTAAACTTAAAGGATCTGTTCACAACACTGAACACTCCTCCACAATAGGTTCAGGATCTGGGGCAGCGGCTTTAAAGTTCAGATTAAAGCTCAGAGAGGATTCATCATGGCATTGACAAAGAAGCCTCCTGTCGGCATGGTATGAGATATGCCCTCGGTGGCTAAGTTTACATACACCTTGTTTGTCCCAGGAGTCCAGGGTGGGTCTTGGGAACAGAACCCCAGTTTGCTATTGAAGGTGGATCGGGGCCAAAAAGATAGTGTGGGGTTGTATGTGAGTCAGGATGGCAGCGTGTGTGCATGTATACAGAGATATCTGTCAGCAGAAGCCACTGGGCCGCTGCAATGCTTTGGCCTCCAGCCAATCTCCCAGCAGCTATTGAGGTTGGAAGAGATCCATTAGATCTCGAGGCCTTTCATGACAGTGGTGGGATCAGATCCAAGACCCACCAAGAGAATTTGGGAACACTGAATCCTGGGGAGTGTCCCATTTGCACCCAGGGTGGTACGCTGGCAGAGCTACTGAACACACCGGGATTCACACCAAAAGACTCTCAAAGCTTGGGTTCAAAAGGTGACACTTTCTGCTTTGCCTTGCATTTGCCCGCAGTTATTGGACGGATGACAAGTTGCAGATGCCACGCATGCAAAGGCTTTACTTTTTCATAAACGGGCCATTAATTCCTCTCCAACACTAGAAACGCCTTGGAGTTTCATTCGGTTTCCTCAAACAAAAATACGCTTCAAGGCAGAGAAGAACTGGCAAAAGCAAGCCTGGGCAGGTGGAAAGTTTCCACCTCTCTAGCGTGATAAATTCGTCACAGCTTGGTTATTCAAATTATGGCTGGCAGGGAGAGAGAAGGTTTTGGGAAGAGGAAGCCAGCGACATAAACCAGAGATGCTGTCCATCTGTAGTCAGAACTGAGAGATCAGAGCCGAAATCTGAAAATTCAGCACTGTAGGGGCAGGATTATTAATAATTTTTGGACTACAGCTTCCAGAATCCCCCAGGCAGCATGATCTGGCTGGGGGATTCTGGGAGCTATGGTCCAAAAAGGGACTCTAAGGGTCACCCAACACCTGTCAGGACAGGAATCCACTGCGGAGGCATTGAAGGGGACATTGACACTGTAGAAACAATGCAGTTTGACACCACTTTAAATGCTGTAGCACTGTCTTATGGGATCCTGGGATTTTTTTTACAATCTTGAGACCTCTCTGCCAAAGAGTGCTGGTGCTCACCAAACTACCAATCCCAGGATGCTATAGGATGGAGTCAGGGCAGTTAAAGTGGGGTCAAATTGCATTACTTCTACAGAGAAAAAGCCCCCCTCCTGGACAGGTGGCCATTTCAGTTCTTTTTATGAACATTCATGAGCTATCAACCAGCTCTTATGATGAAGTAGTTCTTCCAAATCTTGAGGAAGGATTTCCTTTCTTGCAATTTGGACCCACTAGTTTGGCTCCTATCCCATACCTGCCCCCTGTCCCAATTAGGCAGAGATAGTCCCGATTAATCCTCTGCCATCCTACTTTTCCAGCTGCTTTTAAAATGTCCTAGTTTCTCCCTCCTCCTCCCACTCTGTCCTCAGCCTACTTCAGTGGCTGCAAATGGAGTCCAAATTACAAAAGTAGTTTGCACTCAGTTAGTGGGAGGGGGGGAAGAGAGGAGAGGGCCGGGTGGATTCTTGCCCTTCCCAGTTGCTTCCAGCAAAAGTGTGTGTGTTCTTCCACACTGGTATCTTTTGCCATCTTGACCAGATTCTGTTATTGCTTAATCCAGTGGCATACCTAGTACAGTACATTGTGCATTTTGGTTGGCAATAAAGGTATCACTGTTAAGTGGATTTTTGTTTGAATTTGCTAAATGACCAACACAGTTACCCCTGGTTGATGATGATGATGATTTGTACCCCATTTTTCCCCATAAGGAGACACAATGACAACAAGGAGATTCATAATAGAGAGACAGAGGATTATGCCAGTTGAAAGAAAATGTAGATGGGGAAAACCTTTTCTCTCTTTTTCATAATAATAAAACCTGGGGTCACTGACTGAAGCTGAGATTCAGGCCAGATGGGGAAAAATTGTTTCACATGGTGGGTAGTGAGAAACGCCAACAATTTAAAATTTAAAAATTAAATTAAAGCAGTTAAAAACCAGCACCTGTGAGTAAAAGCAGAGTGATTTCTTTTCCTTTAAAAAAATTCTCTTGGGGCTTTATGGGAGATAGTTCCAGAGAAATGGTGCCACCAAAGTAAAGGTCCTGCACTCTTGGGTTTCTTGATGTGATGACCAGCAAGCCCGGCTTCCTTAAGCAATCTGATGGCATAGACAAGGCAAGTTCTGCACTGCAGAATTAATGCAGTTTGCTTTAATTGTCATGGCTCATTATGATGGAATTCTAGGATGGGTAGTTTGCTGAGATATGTAGTCTTCTCTGTCAGAGAGCTCTGGAGCCACAGCAAGCTACAAACCCCAGGATTCCTTAGGATGGGGCCACAACAGTTTAAAGTGGTTTCAAACTGAATTAATTCTGCAGTGTGGCAGCAGCCATCTGTGGCTGATTTATGTGTTGGATTTAGTGACTTTCAGCTTCAGGGCCAGAAAAGTCCAGGAGCAGCCTGGAGTATTCTGCCCAGAATTATTCAAATCTGTGGATTTGAATAATAAGCTGGAAGCAGCTGCCGTTAATGCTTAATGGGGAACAGTTAATGATATCACAGGCCACATGTAGATCTCAGGTTTTGGCCTAGGCTGCATTCACACTGCAGAAATAATCTGGTTTGACACCACTTCAACAGCCATGGCTCAATGCTATGGAACTCTGGGAATTGCAGGTTGTTGTGGCACCAGAGCTTTGCCATGGGTCAAGCAATGCTATGGGTCACCACAATGCTTTGCTCTGGTGCCACAACAAACTGCAGTTCCCAGAATTCCATAGCATTGACCCATGGCTGTTAAAGTGATGTCAAACAGCATTGTTTCTGCAGTGTGGACACAGCTCTGGAAACCTCAGGGCCTGGGATGACCATGAACTAGCAACCGTATAAACCAGGGGTAGGCAACCTTTTTGAGCCAGGGGCCGGGTTGCTGTCCCTCAGACAATTGGGGGGCCGAAGCACCAAAAATAAATAAATACATAAATAAATAAAATTAAAAAATTAAAAAAAATGCATGCACACTCTCTCAGCCCCAGAAAAGCCATGGCAAAACCCCTGTGGAGATTTTGCCAAGAAAACCCCAAGAACAAGTAATAACAACAATAATCAATATCATCATGGCGAGCGGCGGGGGGGCAGTGGCAGGACCAGCCTAGGGCCAGTCCAAAGGCCTTGGGGGGCCGCATCTGGCCCCTGGGCCTTAGGTTGCCTACCCCGGTATAAACTGTCACCTCTTTCCTCCTGGTTTACCTCTTTGCTCAGGCCATCGGCTTGCCTTTCGACGCTTTTGTACACTTCCTGCAGCAGATTTTCTCTCTGTGTGTGCAAGGTTTCTCGGATGTGCGCCATGTCGGCCCGCTTTTCGTCTTCGGTCGCTGACAGGGCAGCCAGCTTCTGCTCATATTTCCAGGCTTCCAGCTCCATGCCTTCTCTCAGAGGTAGAGGACTTGGGGGAGCATAGACCTCCAGATTGCCAAATGTCTGGTGGCGGTCTCTTTCCCGGGTCAGCACAAATCGGTACAATGCATAATGCTTGATGAGCGTGTTGTGGAAGTAACTGTAGATGGCACGCAGGTGCGATGGGGGCAGCTTCACCCCAAAGGTGGAAAGCTTCTCTGGAAGGATTTTGATGGCTTGTGATGGAGGCAACTCTGTAATAGGACAGTAGTGGGAGAGGATTATTCTTTCATTCATTCATTCATTCATTCATTATTACATTTCCCCCAATTTCCCCCCCCCCCCATTAAACTCAAGGTGGTTCCCAATTTAAAAGAATAATACAATTCAAAACATACAAGAAGAAAGCATTATTTGCATTTTTACTATTTGCAACTATTTGCATGACTGTTTACTTTATTAAAACAAATCAAATTCCGGAAAAAGAATAAAATGCAATTTAAAAGATAAGAAAAAGCTCTTAAAACCACAGCTTCCGTTGTGTTAAAATGGTACAACACCCACTAGCCTGTTCTTTAAAAACTTTTGATTTTTAAAAATTCTGTTGGAATAAAAAATGTTTTAGCTAATATACGATAATATACAAGTACAAACCCGTAACCTACAATAATATACAGGTGCAGACCTATGGTAATTGCAGCTATAGGCCCAATGGCCAATGATAATATACAGTTACAGGTCCAAGGCCTACAATTTTGAAAAAGTAACTCATGGTGTAGTGGTTTGACCATTGGAGTACAACTCTAGAGATCAGGGTTCAACTCCCTGTTCAGCCATGATACCCACTATAATAATAATAATAATAATAATAATTTTTATTTATAGCCCGCCTCT
>CM034701.1:390856247-390873645 GCA_020142125.1 Phrynosoma platyrhinos
AGAGGATGGCAATGGCAAACCCCCTCTGAACAAATCTTGCCAGGAAAATTGCATCATAAGAATCACCTTAGGGTCAACATAAGTTGGAAATGGTTGTGCAGAAGAGGGAATTTGAGCAGGTATTCACATAACACAGAAGCAACACCTGCTGAAATTCTTTTTACACAACAGTTAAAGATATAGGAGTCCTCTCTAGTTTTCATTCTACAAACCCTAGTTATATGGCAAACGTGGTTTTTAAATATATATTTGTCATTGTTGTATGCCTTCTTCAAGTCATATCTGACTTGCGGAGACCTAAAGCAAACCTATCGTGGGGTTTTCTTGGCAAGGTATCTTCAGAGGAGGTTTGCCATTGCCTTCCCGAGGCTGAGAACATGTCAAGGCTCAAGGTCACCCAATGAGTTTCATGGCCAAGCTAGAAATCGAACCCTGGTCACGTTCGACACTCAAGCCATGCACTGGCTCATGCACAACTTTACAAGTAGGTAAAATGTTGCAGTTACGCTGCAAAAGAACAAAGTTACCCCTCACTGAGTTACAGTTGTTAATGTAGTGTCATTATTCCTTGACTATTGGAGGCAATGAGTTGATCATAAGTAACTAGCTATTATGAGTACCTAGCCACCAAGCTTGGAGAGTTTTGGCGTTTCTTGACGCATCTTTCAGCATAGGAGTGTTTATTTCCTTCTGTTTCTGAAAGCAGTGTCATTTTAAAGATCAGTCACTCACCAGGTGGTTTTAAAGAGCCTAGATTTCTTCAAAGTGCAGCGCAAGAACATACGTGATACTAGATGAATGTTTAAAGAAGGAAAGAACATGACAGGACTTTTAAATGTTGATGCAAAGAAAACAGGTGTCTAATCCCAACTAAACATTAGGAAGAACTCCTTGATCGTAAGAGCTGTTCAACCTTAGAATGGATTACAGGTTGTGTCTCCCTTATCCGAAATGCCTGCAACCAGAAGTGTTTCAGACCCTATGGCTCAACACTATGAAGTTCTGGGATTTGTCATTTTGAGAGCTATTTAGGACCAAGGCACTCTAGTATCACAACAAACTACAAAACCTAGGAACTCATAGCCATGGCAGTTAAAATGGAGTGAAACGCCATTAATTCTGCAGTGCAGATGGCCTCTTATAAGTGTGCATCTGAATGGGCTGGGCTTTTCATGTTTTAATATATGTAGTAAAGAGGTTTTACTACATATATTAAATCAATTGATATTCTAAATTAATGTATAATGTTATAGTTTAATGGTGCTTTGCTGTTGTTGTGTGCTTTCAAGACATTTCCAACTCATAGTGACTCTATCCTGGGGTTTTCTTGGCAAGTTTCTTCAGAGAGGGTTTGCCATTGCCATCCTCTGAAGCTGAGAGAGTGCGACTTGCCCCAAGTCACCCAGTGGGTTTACATGGCTAAGCTGGAATTCATACCCTGGTCTCCAGAGTCCAAGTCCAACGCTCAAACCACTTCACTACACTAGCTCTTGCTGTATGGTGCTTTACTAGATATTTTAATATGATATAAGTGGCTTTGCATCCCAGTCTTGAGAGAAAGGTCTGTTTGAATTAAAAGGTCTCTGCCTACGGCTGAAGGATAACAGAGAGGAATATGGCCGGTACTGGGCATCAATATTCAAGAAGGATGTGGACAAGGTAGAGAGTGTCTAGAGGAGGGTGACCAAAATGGTGAAAGGTTTGGAAACCCTCAAGCCCTATGAGGAGCAACTAAGGAAGTTTAGCCTGGAGAAGAGAAGGTTAAGAGGTGACATGATAGCCTTGTTTAAATATCTAAAGATGTGTCATGTTGAGGATGGAGCAAGCTTGTTTCTGCTTCTCCAGAGAATAGGACACAGATCAATGGATTCAAACTACTGGAAAAGAAATCCCACCTAAACATTTGGAAGACCTTGTGACAGTAAGGGCTGTTCAACAGTGGAACACACTCTCTCAGGTGTGGAGTCTCCTTTAGAAGCTAACCGGCCATTTGTTGGGGATGCTTTGATTGTGCATTCCTTGAACATGATGGCCCTTGGGGTCTCTTCCAACTCTGTGATGCTATGATTCTATGATTCTATGATTCTATGATTCTAAGGATGTGGACAAGCTGGAGCATTTCCAGAGATGGCTGACCAAAAGGGTGGAAGGTCTGGAAACCATAAAATCCTATGAGGATCGCCTTAGGGAGCTGGGTATGTTGAGTGTGTAGAAAAGAAGGTTAAGTGGTGTTATGGTAGCCCTGTTTAAATATTTGAAGGGATGTCATATTGAGGATGGAGTGAGCAAGCTTGTTTTCTACAGCTTCATAGACTAGGACATGGAGCAATGGATGCAAACTACAGTTGGTGGATCTGTTCCGGACTCCCTTGTGAAAACAAAGATTAGTGAATAACCAAGCCCCATAGGCTTGAGTGGGACATGCCCCATTGATGTAAATGGAGGCTGCCCCTCCATGAATGTGTAAAACCATGGACTTGAAGTCCGCAAGAACGTAGGGGCGACTGTACAGGAAAGGAGATTCCACCTAAATATTAGGCAGAACTTCCTGAGGGTAAGAACTGTTTGACAGTGGAATAAGTTGCCTTGGAGAGTGATAGAGACTCCCTTTTTGGAAGTTTTCAAACAGTGGCTGGATGGCCAACTGTCATGAATGTTTTGCATCTTCCTGCATGGCAGAATGGTCTTGGAGTCTCTTCTATGATTCTATAGTGTGGTCCACACTCTTTGCATTTCCCCAGTGACACAACTGGCTGCTCATGTTTTTGGCTCTTCCAACTGTAGGATTCTATGATTCTATGATCTCCCTGGGTCTCCATAGGTTATGATCTCCATAGGTTATGGGACCTGTGAAATGCCATCATAGGGTCCAACACCTTGTTCAGGCCCTTTACAATTCCTACCAGAACCCAGAGTGTATTGAGAGCAGGTCATTGAGGTTGGGAGGGAAGATCTAGCCAGGGTAACCCCAACAAGTCCTTTCCCTCCCACATATTTTGTCTGTGTCCCAATGTCATGCCTTCACAGGGCTAACGGTGTCACAATAGGAGAGCAGACATTTTGGAGCCAGTGTGATGGAACAAACCTGATAATTAGCACTGAGCAATATTTATTTTATGGGACACCTAAAGGTGAGATCATTTATTATACAACCCAGTTGATCTTTAAAGGTTCTCATTTCGGGCTGGGTGGAGACGAGAAGCTCCATGTTCCGTTGGGCTATTGTTTATTTAAAGACTGACACTGGGTCAATAAAGTCGCGCTATAAAGATGCCAATAAATATGGATTCAGGATTAGGTGGGTGGAAAGAAGAAAGGGCTCCCTTCCAGACCTAAAGCTCCAACAAATTCAAGTTTGAGAAAGGCTTAAAGCAAACAATGAGAAGTGACTTCTTTTTCACAGCTTCTTTTAAATACACTCTGAGCCTTCGTCCTTTTGCAGGAGAGAAAGGAGTGGCCCAATTTATCCCTGTTTGCTTGAAATTTCTAACTCGAAAGCCATACCCGGAGGCTCAGTGTGTATATATTAAAAAAGATCCAATAAAACCAGCCAAGTAACAGCCCCATAAAATACGAACTGCATCACAGCACCATTCAGATTAAAGAGGCACAGAAGAATTTGTAGTATTACTGTGTTGAACAGGCTAATATGTTTTTCTGCAACTTTTGGTTTGGTAAACAGAATCAACCAATTTTGAAAAACTAGCAGAACTGCCCAGGTTCATGGGTTAGTTTTTGGGGTACTCCATTAGAAGCCTCCCGAAAGTGGATTTCATGTACACTATGCAGAAAATATGGGCTGCATCCGTACTGCCAAAATAATCCGGTTTGGCCTCACTTTAGCTGCCATGGCTCCAGGGTATGGAATTCTAGGAACTGTAGTTTGTTGGGGCACCTGAGATCAAACTGGATTATTTCAGCAGTGTGGATGCAGCCCCCATAAGTCAAACCATCCCAAACATGCCCTCCTGATTTGATGTAAAGCTGTTTAGCTGTGCAAAGCCAGCTTGTTGCTTCATTGAAATTAGCTGGGTGTCCTGTCAACCACTACATGTGAATTTCACACATGCCACACAGCCTTACTTTGAGTTAGTCTGTCTCAAACATAATAGACAAATTTGGTGAAAATCTATTTAGCTGTTTTTGTATTATGCAGGAACAAACTGACAGAAATATGGATTCTGAGGTACAAGCTTATCGCATGGCTTTTCAAATCGGCTTACCTCTTCCGATTTAAATTTTAATTTGGTTGGCATCCTGATATTATTGCAGCAATTGTACTGCCAAATCTGCTGCCTGGGTCCATCCCTGCTCCCAAGAGTACTCCAGCAGCTATTTTCTTAAGCTGGAAAACTCCCTATTTTGAAAAGAGTACCCCTAGGAGTGGAGATGGACCCGGGATGGACCCGGGTGGCAGATTCGGCAGTAAAATTGCTGCAGTAATATCAAGATGCTGCCCAAATTAAAATTTAAGCCAGGAGAGGTAAGCCGATTTGAAAAGCCATGCAATAAGCTCCTTATGCAGTAACTAACTGACAGACCTAGGAGTGTTGAGCATTTTGGCTTCAATCCTATTTTTGGCCTCAGCTAGAGTAGATCCAGCATAGAGTAGTGGTCTGAGTGTTGGACTACAACTATGGAGACCAGGGTTTGATTCCCCACTCAGTTATGAAACCCGCTAGGTGACCTTGGCCAAATCGCACTCTCTCAGCCTCAGAGGAAGGCCATGGCAAACCTTCTCTGAACAAATCTTGCCAAGAAAGCCCCGTGATAGGCTTTAGGATTGTCATAAATTAGAAACAACTTGAAGGCACACAACAACAGCAAGAAAGAAGACCCATTAAACCAGTGGAATTTGCTTAAGGGTTGATTTACTATTCAACAGTGGGTCTTCAACTGTTCCAGTTTAGCATGGACAGTCCCAGTTAATCCTCCATTGTGCCACTTTTTTATCTAAAATGTCCCAGTTTCTCTTTCCTCCTCCTTTCTTTGTCCTCAGTTTACTTCAGTTGCTGGAACCTGAGTTTCCAGTGCAGAAGTAGTTTATACTCTGGTAAATTATGAGAAGGAGAGGAGGGACCAGAGTCTTGCCCTTCCCAGTAAACTCAGGCAAAAGCAAAGTGCTGCCACCTCTCCTAGCTTGTCTGTGCTTCTTCATTAATAATGTTTGACATCTTAACCACACTCTGATGTTGCTTGGCCACATGTTCCCGGTTCTTGTCTGTGAAGTGTTGGAGAGTATGCAGTGGGACTATCAATAGGATGTGGCATAGCAAGGCAAGATCCAATCTACTCCAGTGTCCTACACATATGCCCCATTCATTTTACAACATTTTGTAACATTTGTTTCCCTCCCTTTCTTGTATAGTTGTTAACCCTCGTGCACGTAAATTTAAAAATATATTGAGTGAATTGGGGATATTAAGGGGTGTCATTGGGGAGTGCAGGGGGTTCCGACCACACTGGGTGACACCTCAGAAATGGGTGTCACTTGGTGTGCTTGTAGAAAAGGACTGCCTTCTGGTGTGTACTTGCCCACCTGTCCCAAACACAGTCTGGGCAACCAGCCAACAGCTGGTTGTTACACAGCTGATAGACACTATGACCAAGCAAGTCACAGAGCAACTTACATTAAGTCCAAACAGAGTTCAGTCACAAGCGTCAGGTCCGGCAAGAGAGTTCAGCAATATCCAAGTCAGATAAACAGTATCCAGAGCCAGGTGGGTCAAATAATCCCTAACGACTCCTGCAGTGCAGGATTGGGAATGTATAGATCAGTAGTTGCTGTTTAATTACGGTAATTGCTGCTTCCTATAAATCCTCTGAGACCTCTTCAAGTCCTCCCTTTGTTGCCTCTGCTCAGCAAAGGCAGGTGGGGTAAGCAATTTTCTATTATCTGGATGGACTCTCTGTCAGAGCTGGTATTGCATTCTGGTCTGTCTCTGACATTTATGGCTCTGGAACCTCCTGCTGTGGTTCAGCAGTGGATCCTAGCATGCCCACTGCCTCAGTCTCTGAGTCAGAGTCCATGTCTAGGTTCTGGAAGCAGAACATGACAGTGGACGTTTTCACACGGGGCAAAAAAGGGAGTCATTCCTACCTCCATCCGGCCCCACTCCGGCTCCGTGCAGGAAAAGTTCACACGACGTCGCAGCAAGCCCCTCCTCATCCTTCGCCATCCCTGCGCCATCCCTGCCTCACTCCGGGGTCTTGCTCGTCGTGTTCATACGACGTCGCAGCAAGCCCCGCCCCATCTTGCGCAATCCCTGCGCCATCCCTGCCGCTAGCCGGCTTTAGCCCCATCTTTTTCCTTTTTTAAAAAGGAATTACAGGCGCTTCTGCCGGAGGCAATCAGGAGTCATTCCGGCGGCTGCTGTTTTCGCCGCCGGAATGACTCCTGATGGCTTCCAGGGGGCTTCCAGGCGGCTTTAGAGCCGCCTGTGTGAAAACGTCCAGTGCTTCTCCACCAGTAGACCAGGTCTCCTGGAGACTGAAGGTCCTTGGAAGTCCTGGGAGGTGGCAAGGTAGCTGGTTAGGGTGCTGTTCACACACTATGGAGAACTCTTGGAGGTCACTGCCATTGTCAAATGGTGCCTGGGCTCCTTTGGAGGTGCAGACAAAACAAGTAGACTGGAATGCCCTGGGACACGGATGGTCCCTTTTGTTGTTTCGGTCCACCAGCCGTGAGCAACAAGTAGACCAGAACCTTTCTTTTCCACAGTGACCCAATCTATTCCTGAGGAACCATTGGACTTGTGGCTCCACGCCTGGGGATGACAGCAGGAGTTACCACATGTTGTGTGTGTCCGAGTTCCAGTGTCCAGGGTCAGCACAGCCATTTAGATTAGGGTTAATTGAAAGTCAACTTGATGGCAAACGACAACAGCAACAATAGCAACAACAACAACAACTTGTTTGACACCATGGAAACATTTCATATCCAAGGACAGCATACATCTCATTTGTATGTGTTCATGGTTTTAACCATTTAGATATATACACTTTGACTTTATCACACCACATCCTAACGTCCGGCCACAATCCCACTAGTTCAGGGGGTTCCCAACTTGGGGTGCCCAAGAAGTGGAACTGGAGTGGAAGGGATCTATTTCACAAGCACAGTCAGGGAGTAGCAGTGAGGTTGAGAGCCTATTGACAGGGTTTCCCCATCAATGAAAACGTGCACTACAGGAACAAATGGATTGCAAAGCAGCAGTAGGACATGATGTTGTGTAAGTACCAGCCAAAGACACTTTTACCCTGTTAAAATTATGCTTTTATAGCCTTGTGTGATAAAGTCTTCAGTTTGCAGCAACTGAAGTAGACTGAGGACAAAAGGGGAAAGTGGGAGGAGGAAAGAGAAACAGAGACATTTTAAAAGCCTCTGAAAAAGTGGGATATGACAGGACTGTCCATACAAAATTGGGACAGCTGGAGGATATGAGCTGGCATGCTGAGCATGAATCCGATCTGGGATCTAGTGTCAACTTTAAAGTCATTCCATTGACCTGGAGGTCACCAGTTGTCATGGCATGTAGACCAGGACTCAAGCTCTTTGGGCAGGTAGAGGTCATACTGGGGAATATGTATAGAGACTATAAAGTATTGCAGGCCTTAGAGGACACACAGGTGTGATTTGGCAACCCTCCGTACATCAGGAAGATGGCCCTTGTCTCACCTCTCCCCTTGTGTACATTCTCTCTCAGAGTTTGCATGTGTCTTCTTGAGACTCTGCAAATCAACATAAACAAACAAGCCTCCACATTTCCCAGCTTGGAGATTAGATCCACCTAATGGATATTTGGCTGGGGTTGTGTATTAAGAAAGCAGTCATTGCTGAACACCTCTTCCTTCTTTTTGGGCGTTTGCCATTGCCCCCTTCCCTGCCCCTCTTTTCATCACTGACGAGGCTGCATCTACACTGCCAAATTAATGCAGTTTGACACTGCTTTAATGGCCATGGCTCCATCCTATGGACGCCTGGGATTTATAGTTTGTGGTGGCCCCAGAACTCTCTGACCAAGAAGGCTAAGATCTCACAAAACTACAAATCCCAGAATGCCATCACATTGCGCCATGGCAGTTAAAGTTGTGTCAAACTGCATTAATTTGGCAGTGTAGATGCAGCCTGAGTGAGCAATTGTCAGGGGTTAGGGGACTGCATTGCTCCCCTCCGAGGGGACTTTGGAGGGCAACCTCATGGGTCGTCCCCCCCCCCTTTGATTTTTTTTTTAAATGAGTGGATTTATTGCATTGGAGGGCCACATATATATAGCCTTTGGGGCACCCTTTCCTCACCCCTGTTTAAAATTCAATCCTTAAAGGAGCAATATTCAGGGTGGAGAAACAGCTTGCCATGGGAGACATCAAACTTGCAATGGAACAAAAGAACAGAGTGGTGGTGACAATTCTAACTGTTCACAAGGAAAGCTGTCAGCCATGGAATGCTGACAAACAGTGGGGCTTCTGGAGTAGAAGGGAAAGGTTAGGAAAACAGAGAGCATTTGGCATGATTGAAGATCTAACTGTATTCTAACTCATCTTTCAATCACCTTGGTGCCCTCCAGATGTGTTGGACTACAACTCCAATGCTGGTTGGGGTGGTGGTGGGAGTTGTCGTTGAACGCAACTGGAGCACACCCTTTGGGGGCAGAGTTTGCAAAAGTTACTTTTTTGGACTACAGCTTCCAGCATACTCTGCCAGAAAGTCCAATGCACGGTTACATACATCTGTGCATAATATCTCATTTGGCCCTAAGCCGAAGAAGCCAGTCTTTGGGTGGTGAGATTCCAGGACTGCTGTGCCAAAGGCCCCTTCGGGGTGTGTTATTTAAGCCCCTACAAAATGTCATCTTACAATGTGAGCTGTCTTTTTCCATTGTAAGGTTCTGATGCCTAATCTAAAACGGATTTTTGTTGTTGTTTTTCCCTCCCTTGAAAGTTTTATTTCTGGAGCTTAACTCCTGGCTTGCTCTCACTCTTTGCAAAGGCTTCAGTCTCTCATTTATCTTCTCATCCATGGCGATTTGGTTGGGCTGATTGCAAAAGAAGGCAGAGAAACTGAATTTCTGGCAAGGTAAGCGCAGAATCCTTCTTCTGTTTCAGCAGCATGCCTCTGGTGTTTCCCACCCACCATCGCATATACCCTCCAACACAATGGATGATATGATAGGAACCCAGACGGTAGGTATTTGGATAATCCTAAATGCACCCAAGATGGAGCAATGGGATATGTGCTGGAACATTCCTCTATCTGGCCAAACAGTGAGCATTAAAGGGGCTCCAATCTGTATTCAGATGTATCCACACAGATGTATAATATACTTTGCATAGATGGTAATATGGGTATCCACCAAAATATTCCTCTTTGATATCCTAGTAAATCAGGGTTCCTGATGATTGTCAAGCCAGCAGCCAATGGCAGTAGCAATAACAAATACATTTCTATACCACTTATCAGTGCACTTAAGTACTCTCTAAGGCAGGGGTCCCCACACTTTTTCAGCTGGGGGCTGGTTCGCTGTCCCCCAGATCTTCGGAGGGCTGAAGAAAAAAAAAATCGCGGCTGGAGGTGCTGCTGGGCGCATGCGCACGACTCCGGGTGCCATTTTGGAACACAAAATGGCATTCTGCATCGCGCGTGCATGCACACGACTCTGGTGCCGTTTTGTGTTCCAAAATGGCTCCCGGACTCGTGCTCATGTGCGTGCGATGCCGGGCGTCATTTTGGAACACAAAATGGTGCCCCCGTGTTGCGTGCGTGTGGTGCGGCAGTGGCAGCCGCGCCAGGACCGGCCATGGGCCTGTTGAAAGGCCTCGATGGGCCGGGTTCGGCCCGCAGGCCGTAGTTTGGGGACCTCTGCCCTAAGGAGTTTACAATGTGTAAGCTAACACATACCTCCCAGTAAGCCACTGGGAAGTATAAGCAATGGGTTTGGTATCATGACTTGTGAGTGTCACCCGCATGCCAAACACATAATTGTAGCATTTCAATAGCATGAAAACTGGACATTCTTATCTGAACCTCATGACATTAAGAATTGCCTGAGTTTTCTTTTCTTTCCCCTCTGCATCCCCTTTAGAGTCACTGTCTTTTCACATTGTAGGCCTGGGGATAGGGACAGTCTTGATTCGTTTTTAGTGATACGTTCGCAGCAGCTCTGAGAGTCTTTCCAGCAAGGTAAAATATTATTTAATATACAAAATTATTTATTTATAAATAAATAAATTTATATATGCAAAGAGATCTTGTAGCCAAAGAAAGTTATTTCCAATTTTCATTGAGACTAACTGAAAGAAAGAAATTGGCAGCATGAGCTTTCATAGACTTCAGTCTGCTTCCTCCGTCTACAAAAGCTCAAGGTGCCAACTTCTTTCTTGCAATTAGTCTCAAAGGTGCTACAAAGATCTCTTCACATACCGATTTTAGAGACTAACATGGCTATATCTTTTCATTTATACCTAAATATATAAAATATGTAAAATAGTAGCTAGGACAGGATCTGGTGGCTAGCAATGGTTCCACCAAAAATTGTGCACACTGGTGTTCCAAAAAGTAAACTTTCCTGTCTCCCATAGACTTTGAGACAAGACTCAGAGACAGAACATGAGAGCTTGCAACATTATTGATTATCAAAAGGACATTCAAAAGAGCTAATTGGATTTAAATCTAATTTAAATAGCCAACCCCCAAGAGCAGGTATCTAATCTTTCTGAGATGAAAGATGGGGAGAAAATTGCACCCTCCTCATCATGCCCACATCCTTTCAACCTGGACTGAACTTGCCAGCTGTTTGACCTATTTAAAAGCTAACAGCCAAACAATCAGGGAGCCTGGCCTGAAGTCTAGTCCCTTCTCTCTGCCTTGCCAATTTCTACATGCTACGAGTTTATTGAAATTCTGAGAAAGCATTCAGTTTCACAGATCTCTTTTCCATCCACATACATTGTGGCATCCCAGAAGTAGAGTTCCCAGATCTCAAGGCCTGGCTGGACTTTCTCTGTGCCTTAAGACAAGGAGGAGGAATCTTAGAGCAAGAGCACTGCCTTGGAAAATATTTGTATGTTTGTTATATTCTCTTTAATACATATGTAGGGATAGCTGTGATGTGTGGCCTCCACCTGCATTGCGATTCCTCCAAACCAACCGAACTATAGGGGAGACAACATTTATACAAAAGGTAGACCTGCAGCTCCAACGCTGTCATTCTTTCCTCCTCCTGTATGATTTTTAAAATATTCTGATGAATAAGCCAATGGAGACTTGAAAGCTTGCATGATGTGTTTTGTGCATTTTGGCCGCCCAATAAAGGTATCACTCTTTTGTGGTTTTCATTCTTGTCAGATTAGTGCATTTTTGAGTGCCATACTGTGAGAAACTGTGGTTGGCGTTTAATGTATGGTGCTTAATGACACCGGTAGGACCGAACTCAAGGAATAGTGGTATCTGCTGGGGTTTGGTTCCAGGACAGGCTGACCAGACATCCTCCGTTTCAGGACATGTCCTACATTTCATAACGTCCTCCATTTTGAGTATGACAAAGAAGCATGAATGAATATATATAAGAGTGGTTTTTTTTAGCTTTTATATATTGTAATATCCTACATTTCTCTTGGATGCCCAATATTTTGTGGTGCCTGGTCCTCCTTTGCGGGTAGGACATCTGCTCACCCTGTTCCAGGACCCCCTGTGGATACCAACATCCATGGATGCTCAAGTCCTATTAAATACTGTCACATACCAAGATGGGATGGTATTATATAAAAAGGTTTGCTTTTTAGAATTTATATATTTTTGGAATATTGTCAAGCCATGGTTGGTTGAATCTGTGGATAAGGAATCCATGGATACGCAGAGCCAACTGCATATATATTGCAGAGCTTGAAAATGTAATTTTTTGACCAGTGCTGTTTGGCAAAGGCGGCATTAGGGGAGTGCGGGTTGTATGGATGGCACCGGGTGACACCATGGAGGGGGGTACACCCAGTTGGAGGTACACCAGGTAGGACTGGCGTGACGACTGAGCAAATGAGAAAGGGGGTCACCTCCCTGTTTTGCTTGCCCAGGAGCAGCTATTGCAGGGGGCAGTGCCTTCTGTTCAAAGTCTGTTGTGGCTGCTGGGCAAGGAGCCATGCCAGACCCCCAATGGGCCCATTGGGGGCCACAGTGGTCTGGCAGGGGCCAGAGGGCAAGCCAGCAAGGCAATGGAAGGGAGGGAGGCTGGGGCATTTTGCCACCCCATCTCCCCTGGCCCTTTCTGGCATCTTCACCAGGCAACACCAACATGAGCGATGCCACTGCTGTTTGCGGGTTCTAGGATCTGTCATCTAAGAGGAGTTTTGTGCCCTTAGAGTTAAAGTTGTAGCTGGAATAGATCTGGCCAAAAAGGACATCTTTGGAGCCAGGTATGTATGCTGAAGTTTATATTACTTATCTAGCAGGCAGGAAGCATCATGTAGAAACAGCTGGTAAGTAAGAGAAAGGACAATGACTAAGGATTCTGAGATCTTCAAGGGAAGACCTTCTCTCTGTCCCACCACAGTTACAGGTACATCTGGAATGAAGGTGGGAGAAGGTCTTCTTTGTGCTTTGAGGCTTTGGAACTCCCTTCCTAGAGAAAGTAGACTTGATCCTTCCTTGCTATCCTTCTAGCAGTAGATGAAAAATAATTTTGAGATGTTTGGAAATTGCTTATGCAGAGCAGCCTTTAAATAATTTGCTATATAATAATAATAATAAGTTTTATTTATATTTCCCACCTCTCCCTACGGATCGAGGCGGGATTACACAATAAAATGAATACAATGTACAAAATATAAACAATAAAGTAATAAAAATCAGAACAATAATAATAGATTAAGAGAATAGAATGCAATACAATAAAATGAATGAAAATAAAATAAAATAGGATAAAATAAAATAAAATAGCCGATCATTGTCAGAGTCTAAAAATTTGGAAGATCAGATGGATAGGCCCGCTGGAAGAGTTCCGTCTTAAGTGCCTTCTTGAAGGCTTCTAGAGTAGTAAAAAGACGGATCTCCTCCGGCAGGCTGTTCCACAACTTGGGAGCTGCGACCGTAAACGATTTTTGGGAAGTCGTGGTAAGTCTACTTTTATGGTGTTCTAATAACTTCTTCCCAGATGTTCTGATATAATTTGCTATATATAATGGTGAAGGATCTGGAAACCATGAGAAAAAAACTTAGGGAGCTGGGTATTTTTTAGCCTGGAGGAGTGATGGTTAAGAGGTAATACGATAGCCCTGTTTAAGTATTTGAAGGGGTGTCACAGTGAGGATGGAGCAAGCTTGTTTTCTGCTGCTCTAAAGAACAGGACCCGGAACAACGGATGCAAGTTACAGGAAAAGAGATTCCATCTCAACATTAAAGGAACTTCTTGACAGTAAGAGCTGTTTGACAAAAGGAAATTTTGGTGGAGTCTCCTTCCTTGGAGGTCTTTAAACAGAGGCTGGATGACCATCTGTCGGGGATGCTTTGATTTTGAGTTCCTGCATGGCAGGAAGTTGGACTGGATGGTCCTTGTGGTCTCTTCCAACTCTAGGATTCTATGATTCTATGATTTAGAAAATTAACGTTTGTAAACTACTTAATAGAGAACCAGTGTGGCGTAGCGGTTTGAGTGCTGGACTATGACTCTGGAGACCAGGGTGCGATTCTCAGCTCAGCCATGAAACCCATTGGGTGACTTTGGGCAAGTCACATGCTCTCAGCCTCAGGGGAAGGTGATGGCAAACCTCCCTTGAACAAATCTTGCCAAGAAAACCCCATGGTAAGTTCACCTTAGGGTTGCCATAAGTCGGAAATGACTTGATGGCACACAACAACAACAACAGCAACAAACTAAATGATAGTTGCTGGGGAGCACGAGTGAGCGCATACTGTTGCCTTCATGTGGGCTTCTCAGAGGTATCTTTTTAGCCACTGTGGGAACCAGGATGCTGGAGGAAAGAGATGCTTGCTCTAATCCCATGTGGCTCTCCCCATGTTGAGTTTTCTTCTCTCTGACTAAGGAATGAGGCCAGCTCAAATATACAGGATAATCTTCAAAGTGCAAACAGTTTGCCCAGGACACCTGGCTTTCGAAATCTCCATTAGAGAGTTCTAACAGAGGACCCACCCTAAAACCTTGGGAACTGGCTCAACTTTGTCATAAATAAACAACAGCTAATCGAGGGATGTGCGAACTAGAAAAGTTAAAGCTTATCAAGGTTCTTCCATTCTCATTTGGAAGATCATTGCAATTGGGGTCCAGACTTTTTTGCAGTTGCCCATTCTCCTTCCCTGCTCCTGGCTTGCATGGAAACATCTTGCTAGTGTACATCTCACATTAGTATTTCCATGCTCATTTTTCTGTTTCTTTTTAGAAATGTACACCTTTATTTTCTTTCAGCTAAATTGGGTTTATGTGCATTCTGACAAAAAAAAAAACAAACCCAAAAACCAAAACACTCCTCTGTACACATGCTTTTATGCACATTTCAAAATTGTGCTTTATAAATATATTTTTGTTTTTGCATGAAATGCATGTCAGGCACCTTTTTCAGTCATGAATTTGTTGGTTTGTTAAATATCTGGACTTTTCCTTAATATTGGGACTCAAGGAGGTTCACAACATGATTGAAAAATGTCTCTGTGTGTTCTGTGCCTTCAGGTCATTTCTGACTTAGGGCAACACGAAAGTGATCCTATCAGAGGGTTTTTAAATTTTATGTTGAATGATTTTAATGTGTCCTGTGTTTATATGTTGTAACTTAAATGGTTTCATGTGGGACTAAAAACGGGTCTCTCCTTCAAAGATTTTTGAAAATTGGCAGACTCGAGGTGCATCTACACCTAGAAATAATGCAGTTTGACACCACTTTAAGTGTTGTTGCTCCATCCTATGGAATCCAAGGATTTGTCGTTTTCTAAGGTTTTTAGCTGGTGCCTCACAAAACTACAAATCCTAGGATTCTATAGGATGAAGCCATGGAAGTTAAAATGGTGTCAAACTGCATTATTTCTACAGTGTAGATGCACCCCTAGGTGGGCAAATGCAGTCCTTTAGATTACCTAGACCCAAGCTTTATAGCACAGGTAAAAAAAGTGTGGCCCCCACACCTGTTTTTGCAGCCCTTGACTCCTCCAAATTATGATGGCCATAAAAAGAGGGATGTGTCTCTCCTGGAAACTTCTACAAGCAACAAGTCACTTTTTCCATAAGTTGCAGAGCCCCCACTACACAGTTGAATTTCAACAAAAAGGCATGTTTTTAATAACTTGAGATGAGGATGCGATCAGTTCCATTTTTGGCATTTTTAAGAGTCCATGCACTATAGAAATAATGCAGTTTGACACCACTTTCAGTGTGCCAAAGGATCATGTAGCACCTTTGAGACCAACTGCAAGAAAGAAGTTGATAGCATGAGCTTTCATAGACTTCAGCCTACTTCTTCAGATGCGTGTTTTGCCACTTTAAGAGGTGTAGCTCCATTCTATGGAATCCTGGCATCTTTAGTTTTGCAAGGTCTTTAGCCTTCTCTGCCAAACAGTGCTGGCACCTCCCAAAACTACAAATCTCAGGATTCCGTAGATGCATCCATGGCAGTTCAAGTGGTGTCAAACTGCATTATTTCTGTGTGCATGCATCCTTAGGAGTTTATCACACGGGAAATCCCGTGCAGAAACGGGATTTAAAAGGTGGGGGAAACCCACAAAAGCAGACAGATTTTCACACACATTGCTGTTAAATGGGGTTAACCCGAATGGAAAGTAATCAGAAACTGCTTCTTTTTACTTTCGGAATTTTCCAAAAGTAAAAAGAAGCAGTTTCTGACTACTTTCCGTTGAGGTTAACCCCATTTTAACAGCGATGTCATCTGAAAATTTGCCCGCTTTTGCGGGTTTTTTTTCCCAATTTAAAACCCCATTTCTGCATGGGATTTCCCCCGTGTGATAAAATCTTTAGTCTCTCGAGTAGCAATCCATATTCTAGGGGCTTTGTGTTCAAATTGCAAATAGGGTGTATACACTTAGGAACTGAACCAATTGCTTTCCCATTCCTAAAGAAAGCTGTATGGAGTTGGGAACCCCCCATCAATTCATTTCTGATCTCAGAAAAGACCACTTTGGGCCCGTGATGGGTTGCCAGATTCAGACTATCCCAGGCCCTGAGATTTAGGGATGACCCCTTGTGTTGGGGATGTTGTGACCCTGGTGATCTGCCAAAGGGCAGCCCTTGGTGCTATCAATAAGTGTGAGATAAGAAGGGCACAGTTTGTGCTATTCAAATCAATAACACCAAGTCTAACCAATTAGAAAAGAATATATACAGCCGGCCCTCCATATCCACGGATTCAACCATCCATGGATTCAAACAGCCACAGCTGGAAAATATTCCAAAATGTACAGTTGGCCCTCCATATCCATGGGTTGAAAATATTTTTAAAAATTAATCATAATAAATTCCCAAAGGCAAACCTTGATTTTCCCATTTTATATAAGGGGCACCATTTTACTATCTCAATGTATTTAATGGGACTCGGGTATCCATGGATCTTGGTATCCACGGAGGGTCCTGGAACCAAACCCCAGCAGATACCAACGACTCACTGTAGATAAATCCCCAACAGCAAACCTTGTTTTTTGCCATCTTGCATGAGGAAATGCCATTGTATTTAATGGGAGTTGATGACCCACAGATTTTGGTATCCCCAAGGAGTCCTGGAACCAAACCCCAGTGGATACCAAGGGCCCACTGTACGCATGTTCAAATGGCTTTTTACAAACAACACCCTCACCCAGAGATTCCTCCCTGTAGTCTCTTCCAACTCTAGACTGGCAAAGAGATGCCACGTGACTCCATCCACTCCCAAAAGGAGAAATAGGATCCTTAGGGCTTCTGGAATGCATCCCCTGATGCTCCCTACGTGACATAAGCCCAGAGTGACCAAGTTGTGCAAATAACAAAATGTTCATTGTGTGTGTGTGTGTATGTAGCTTTTTTTGGAGGGTGGGGGGGGGGAATGGATGGAAAGCGTGTAAACATGCCAGTAGCAAGTGTTGCGAAAGAGAGAGGAACGACATTGGGAGAGTCCACATTCTCCACCCAGGCATCATCACCCACAGTAGTGCAGGGTTAATCTCCCTTGATAACAGGTTAATCCCTCTTATCAAGACGCTCCTGTGTGGGTGGACTCTTATCACATCGCCCAGCGATCAGTGAAGATGAAGAGAACTGGGACACCCGGGGAAAGCATTGTGCAAAACATGTTGGGTCCCCCTTGCATGTACATATGCGCCTTCAAGTCATCTCTTGACTTATGGTGTCCCCACAAATTTTTCATAAGATTCTCTTAGGACATTATCACACGTGGGCCAGAAAGCGATAATAAAGTG
>CM034701.1:390944751-390958473 GCA_020142125.1 Phrynosoma platyrhinos
TTATTTGTTAAGACAAAAGCCTTGGCCTGTGTGAATTCTAAACCATATGGGCACATATAAACACGCTACCAAAGACGTTAAACCTCTAAGAGGAAGATACTTGGGACCCTAACCCTTATACATTTAGGGAAAGTATATAAAGGGTGGATGCTGGGCAGGGGTCATTGACAAGGGGTCTTCTAATAGTGAAGAGGTAAAAGGCAACCTCAAGGCATAGATAGAAGGTTGCACCTCACACCATGTTTAAATATTTGACAGGGTGTCATATTGAGGATGGAGCAAGCTTGTTTTCTGCTGCTCCAGAGAACAGGACGTAGAGTAATGGATTTAGGCTACAGGAAAAGAGATTCTACCTAAACATTAGTTACTGTAAGAGCTGTTTGATAGTGGAATAGTTAACCTTCAAGGGGGTTGGAGTCTCCTTTGGAGGTCTTTAAACCAGGGGTAGGCAACCTGTCCCCTTTAAGGGCCGAGGGACTTCAGCTCCCAGAAACCTCAGCCATGTTGGCCAATAGTCCTATGTTGACCAATAGCTCATGGGGTTCTGGGAGCTGAAGTCCCTTGGCCCTTAAAGGGGAAAGGTTGCCTACCCCTGCTTTAAACAGATGGGCATCTCTCGGGAGTGCTTTGATTGTGTACTCCTGCATGACGGGGTTGGACTGGATGGCCTTTGGAGTCTCTCCCAACTCTATGATTCTTTGAATAACACAAGGGTTGAGTAGCACAGTCGATGCAGCATTCAGCAGGCAGAAGCTTAAGCTATTCAACTCCCACATCGGATCCTGGCCACCTAAAAATAAAATAAGTATTTCCTCCCCTGGTATTATCAGGCTTTGACAGCACCTATGCTCCTCTCTTTTCCAGATTGACAGCATGCAAGCTGTGTTACATTGTCCAAACGTGTTGGTTTGTGTTGGCCAGGAGCCCTTCAAGCCGATGGTGAAGGAGAACCCCAGGAAACACTCTTCGGAGAAATTACCTGGCCTGACTTCCCAATCCAGCAGTAACAACAACAACAGCGAAAACCAAGAAAGTAAGAAAGATGGCAGCCAGCTAGATATAGGTTGGTCTTCTCTATGGGTGCCCACAGTAGTGACTGGGTTCCTTGTCAGCAGTGTGGTGAATCTATTATGGGGTTTAATCTGAAATTTGAAAGGGTTTTTCAAGCCTGAAATTCAGACTTAGGCCTAGTTTGCACAGGCCAAAATGTCTGCCTCCCACTCCCATTTTGGCACCATCCTATTCTTCATCATTCTTCAGCATTGGCTACACCAAGTAGGGGCTGCTGGAATGCGCAGTCCAGCAATAGCTGAAGGGCCATATGTTATCATAAAGTAACACAGTGGTCCGAAAGTTGCTCAAAATGAGACCCAATTGGCTTCTTAAAAAGGGAAATGCTCCATATCTAATGGGAAACTAATATACCAAGCTACCATCCCTCTTCCCTGCGTGACATTTTCTGTTTTAGGTTTGACAAATTTGAATCCTGTCATTTGCAAAAACAACAAAACCACACAATTTCAGCATTTCATTGGAAAGAAGCACTTCCTACGTTGCTTGCTAGACCTTTCCAAGGTGAAGATGCACAGTCTTTATTGCATCCCTGCTATTTAACTGCACTGAAGCAATAAAACAAAGAAACAAACAAACAAACAAAACCAGGGGTCACCAAACTATGGCCCACGGGCCGGACCTGGCCCGTCGAGGCCTTCTTACCAGCCCGCCGCCGCTCGCGCGCTCTGCCAAACGCCATTTTTTCATCCAAAATGGCATCCGGCGTCGTGCGCATGTGCGCGCAATGCCAGGTGCATGCGTACGACGCTGGGCACCATTTTGGAAGAAAAATGGCACCTGAGTTGTGGGCATGCACGAGCGCCTCCGGCCCCCGGAGATCTGGGGGCCAGCGAACCGGCCCCCAGATTGAAAAGTTTGGGGACCCCTGAACAAAACCTTCCAAAATGGAAGTTCCTGTCCATTGACTACATTTGCAAATGAACCTTCTGAAAAATTCTCACACCTGGTTGATCATGTGGCAAATTTCTCGGCTAGTACATAAAAATTTAAAGGGATCGAGAAATCAAAAATTTGTATGATTAGCAAACTGCTACAAATGATTGTCACATTTCTACTTTCCAGTTGCTCTGGATCTTCCAGGGAGATCCAGAGCCCTCTATTTCTGTGCCATAGCAGTTGTCTGCATGGGCATCTCAGAGTGGCATGTCAACCATTACCTTAAGTCACTCATTTTGAGGTCAGAATGAGGTACCCAGCATATGACTGTCCTTGGCACCTCAGTCTGACCTCAAAAACAAGCTACCCATGGCAGCAGCAGATGCTGCAGGTGGGCTGCCCATGCAGACCGCTGCCACAGTGTCAAAATGGGGGATAAGGTCATGGAGGGAGGAGAAAGTAGCCTAGCCCAGGGACCCTTCCACACTACACAGTTATAACAGTGTGAGCCCATTTTAGCTGCTGTGGCTGCATCCTGTGGAATCATGGGAGTTACAGTTTGGGGAGGTACTAGATGAGAATTCAAGGATGCCCTTCCCTAAACAACCAATCCCTGGATTCTGTAGGATGGAAACATGGCAGTTAAAGGGGAATTATAGTACTATAACTATGCAGTGTAGAAGGGCCCCTGAATTTTGACATTCATGGCTAGGCAAAGTAGAATAGGCCTGAATCCTGTTATTTAGGTCTAACTTTTTAAGGGTAACCCATTGACTTAATTGTTATATCAATCAAATGAGTGTATTCTAACAAGCAGATTCAGTCCATAGTCACATCAACTTTTGTGATGTGAGCACTTATGACAACAGCCTTCATAGCCTACCTTGCCCCAGAGAGTCCAAAAATGCAGACTGATGGTTGAATCCAGAACAGTGGACACACTCTAGCAATTTTTCATCCCTACTAAGAACAGATCTTTTGTAAAGTTAAAGAGTCTTAATTGCCTGTTCAAGAAGTACTTTGACTAGAATCCTGTTAGTGTCTTATGTACTCCTAAATTCCCCTGCAGAAGCAGTTGGACATTTCTGTGGGATGTCCATGTTTAGTTCAAGGTTGTAGAAGCAGGATTGCATATGTAGTGTACCAGTATGCATGTATGCACATTACCCATTTTATTGGGCTTTTGGTTGCACATTTGATGTCTTGTTTCAGTTACTCAACTGTGCCATTCAGCAGAAGGGTTGTATAATACAGTCCATGCAGAACTCCACATGTAGAGATTTATGCTATGCGGCCTCAGTGTAAAATCTTATGTGGGATAAAACCATACACTTTCAATAAATTTACTCTCCTGTCCCTAAAATCCTGGAGCTGCAGGAAACTGAGCCCATATTGTAAATTTTAAATGATGAATTTTAAATATGGATTGTTTTAATATACACATGTCTAGTCTGTTCTTTAAACTGATATATGCTTTTAACTGATGTTGTGTTTTAACTGAGGTTATGTATTTTGTGGTCTGTTATTGTTCTCTGCCTTGAGAACATGGAGAGGGATGGGTAAGAAATTATTGTTGTTGTTGTTGTTACTGTTACTATTATTATTTCACACACATATTAAAATAATCCACATTTGAAATTCATCATTTAAAATTTACAATATAGGTTTAGTTACCAGCATCTCCAGGATTATTATTATACTCTAGTCTTGACCCTTCAAAGCATGTGCCTGATCACTGGGCTATAGTATTTTTGCTGTCACTGGACATTCAGCAGTTTTGGTCCATATTCTTATAACATCTCTTTTCTATTTTCTCATTCCTTACTCCACCTCTCCCACCTCACCTGTAAACTACAGTGAACTTTGGACTGGAAACCAAAAAGAGTGTGATGCACCCACGGTCATCCTTGAGCAATCGGTCTGCAAGGTTTTCCTTGTCATCAGAAAAATCCTCCACAAATGGAATAACAACGTCCTCGGAGAATGGCGCTCCGTTTCCACGCAACTGTCCACACTCTAAAGCTGGGGAGTTGGCCCATTCCTTAGTCAACGATGACATAGAGAAGAAGGTGCATGTGAATAAGGATGGCAGCTTGTCTGTTGAGATGAAAGTCCGCTTCCGTCTGCTCAATGATGAGACTCTCCAGTGGTCTACGCAGATCAAGAAGTCCAGCCTGATGAATAAAATACCCTGTGAAGAACTGAACATTAACCACGACAATGGATTGGAATCAACAGAGAACCCAGAGGTTAGCTCAGAGCTGGATGACTCTTTCTATCCCTGTGACGTTGACTCTTACATGTCCAATCTTGATGAGTCTGAGAATGACGAGGCTCGTTGCTACAAATGTGGCAAGCCGTGCAAAGACTATGACATTTGGAAGAATCCCATGCACACTTCTCAGAAAGAAGAGCAGGGGGGGAAGAGCACATGGTACACCCATTCTTCATGCTCAAGCACTTCATCTCACCGGAGGATCATCCACAAAAAGGTAGCCTCCGTTGACAGCATCCGTACAGCATCATCCAGTGGAGAGGAATATTCTAAACATGTGGTGCAAGAGTCTTCCCATTATTCAGAAACTGTAGAGAATATGGTGGAGTACCATTCGGTCAAAAGCTACTGCTGTCAACATGGTTGCGACCAGACCAACACAAGCCAAAGGGGGTCTCCTGAGGAAATGGATGCCATAGCCAATTCGACCCATTCACAAAACGAAGAGGAAACCACTGTGGAGGGAGGAGGAGATGAAGGCAAAGGTAGCCGACCTGGGAGCAGCAAATCAAAATCCTCTCAACGATCATCGGCAGAAAGCCAGATAAGAGTGTGTGAGGAGACCAGCAGTTTGGCAAGGACATTTTCGTCTGGTAGCATGAAGGAAAGAGAAAAGATGGAAGGTGTTGTCAGTGGCTCCTCCTCTCCAAACAGTGTCTACAGCAAATCCAGCAAGGGCAGCCTACTTGGTGGAGCAAAGGAGAATGCTGATGAGGTTTCTGAGAATGATCAAGCAATTTCTTCTTTTTCCACAGATTCATGCCCTAAGAAAGATGCTGCAGAGGATGAAGCTGAAAAAGACGATGAGGAGATCAATGAAATCTATTCTGTTTCAGAAAATCCAGGGTCCAGTCCGCCTGTCAAGGATGAAGTCAGTGACTGTGGAGAATGTTCTACAGCAAGGTCATTCGGGTCAGACTCTTGTGCTGGAAAAAACCAGAGGAGTGACAGCGATGAAATACACCTGTGCAGTGCTGCTTCGGCTTCCTCTAGGAAGAGCAAGCACAGGCAAAATCACCTGGAGGTAGCATCCAACAGGTCTGTTGGGTCATCTAGAGGGTCCACCTCCAGTAGGACAAAAAAGAAGAAGAAGTCAAGAAGTTCTCTCCCTGCAGAAGACGTGAGGTCCAGCAGCAGGGCTTCATATTATTCCAGAAGCTCATATGAAGCAGAGAAAAGAGATTCAAAAGCTCATGCATCTCAGGATTCAAGTTCTCCTCATTCACGTGTGTCATCTTTAAGTGAGGGGGCAGCTCCTCCAGCTTACAATGAGGAGAGTACCAGCAGTATTTCTAAGTGCTATAGCAAGTCATCCCAAAACAGCCAAAGGGAGAACCAGGCAGACAACGCTAGCAAGATATCGTCCCTTTGTTCCAGCTTCTCAGACTGCAATGGGAAAAATGGAGTTGCAATGCCCAAAGTTAATTCTCCAGAGGACTCTTCAAGACTGGGAAGTGTGTCAGAATCCACCTGTTCCAGATGTGGCCATGTAATGAAACCCTGTCTTGATGATCTTCGGAGCACTAGTTCAAGGGTTTCTTCATATTCTGAAAGTAGGAGCAGATATGTAGAGATGGAGGTTTCAGAGAGAAGTGACGATGCATGTTCACAGTCAAGCGTGGCCCTGTCTTCCAAGCCAAGACGAAAGAAAATCAGCAGCCACCATGGTGGTGTGGAGTGCTCTAGCCAAGTTTCAGCCTCTGAGTCTGCATCCATGTACAGTTTGCGCTGTCCTGCCCCTCCGAAAGGGAGGCCCAGTAGCAGAAAAGGTAGGACTGTGGTTCTGAAGAAGAGCTCTCAAGGGACCAGTGTGTGCACAGAATCAGAGGTAATCGCAGATGTGGTACATGAGCCAGGGAATACAGCTGAACCTTTGAACACAGAGAAAGAATCATGCCAGGTGAAGATCCAAGAAGAGGCAAAAGATTATGATGGAGTCATGCCTTCTTCTCTACCCAATGCCTCTCCAGAAGAAGTTGTGCATGAATGGTTGAGGAAGATTCCTTCGGAAACCCTGCTAATGAAATGTGAGATGCAGGATGACAGGGAAGGTGAAGATTTAGATGCAGAAGTACCAGGCTGTTCGAGCAGCCAGGAACTGTTGCAGGTAGGATCAGAAAAGAATAAAGAGGACATCAAGGAAGGTGAAAGCGCAGTGGAGGCTGTTGAGGCTGTTGCTGAGGGAGCAGAGGAGGAGGTGTTTGAAAAGGAACCAAAGGAAGATCTCAATGAGGAGACAGCTTCTGAAGCTGTGTTAGAAGAGGCAGAAGCTGGAGAAGCAAAGTGCAACCAGTCTGTCCTCTCTGGCCAAAACAACCACCAAAAAGATTTGCCTAACTCTATACAGACCTCCGTGCAGATCATGAAAGCACTGCTGGCATCCAAACAAGACCCAAAGATGGAGCGATCGCTTAGTTTGCCAGAGGTGTCCCCTACAATGGGGAGAAAACTCAGCAACTCAGCCAATATTTTGATAACCTGCCTTGCCAGCCTTCAGCTTCTTGATGAAGAATTGGACCCACCCAACAAATCAAATAAATGCCTCAACAGGCCAAGATATACAGAGCTATTGAACATTTTCCAGGCTCTCTGGTGTGGGTGCACATCGGAAAGCGGAGACCCAAGTTCTGGTGTGGAGAAGGAAAGCCAGGCAAAAGTGCCCTCTACTTTCAAAGGGCATTGTTCAAAAGAGGGTGACTTCACTCCTATGTCTTCTTCAGGAGTTGATGTGAGTAGCGGTGATGGAGGCTCAAGGGAAGGGAGTGTGGCTGGAGGTCGGGATCGTGCCTTGTCCCAAGAGAAAACAGAGGAAGCCAAAACCACTGAAGAAGATGCAGAAAACACAGAGGTGGAAGCTGGTAATGAGGACAACCAAGGCGACACTTCACAGCCACCAACGCTATGCTCCAACTCAGAAGGAGGAGAAAAAGTGGAATCTGCTGGTGGGGAGGAAGCAGCTGAAGCTGAGGAAGACCAGGGCAATGATTGTGCAGCTGGGCAGGGAGGCAAAAAAGAAATAGCCAAAGAGGAGGAGGTGAAAGAAGAGGGCAAACAAAAAGATGAAGATGTAGAATGTGGAGAAATGGATGCTACCATCCAAGTAGAAGCCCAAGATGATAGCATTGTTAAAGAAATTGAAGACAGTCCTAGTCAAGAGATTGCTAACAGAGTGACTGAAGAGCCAAGCAGCCACGAAGCAACTGAAGAACCAAGCAACCTTGAAGGAATTGAAGAGCCAAGCATCCATGAAGCAACTGAAGAGCCAAGCAGCCACGAAGCAAATGAAGATCCAAGCAGCCATGAAGCAACTGAAGAGCCAAGCAAACTTGAAGCAGATGAAGAGCCAAGCAACCTTGAAGCAAATGAAGAGCCAAGCAATCTTGAAGCAAAAGAAGAACCAAGCAGCCATAAAGTAACTGAAGAACCAAACCACAATGACCCATGTACAAAGGAGGCTAATGTCTTAGAAGAGCCTGAAACGAATGGGGCAAAGCAGCTGGTGGCCATGTCTGAAGCTGATATGCAACCTAATGGTGACATTGTTCCCCACCAACCCTCAGCGAAAGTTTCCCCCATGATCCAACAAAGATCCATCGACCCTGACCCTGTCTGGGTGCTGAAACTTCTCAAGAAGATTGAGTTGCAGTTCATGACTCACTACGTCAGTGCCATGAATGAGTTCAAAGTGAAGTGGAACCTGCCAAACACTGACGAGGTGAACCAGATGATTTCTGAGTTGAAGGAAGAAGTGAGTAAAAGGATACAAAAGAGTATTGAGAAGGAGTTAAGGAAAATCAGAAGCCGAGCAGGCAGGAGGACCCCAAGACCTCCAGATGAGGAACTACGCAATGAATCTGCCCTTCAAATGGAAAACCGAAGACGCCGTATGCAAAGCATTCGTAAAATGTCCTTGTACAATGACCGGTCTGTAAACCAGAATAACCAGCCAGAGACAAGAGAGTTATCTTACGAGGTAGATGAAGATTTCCTTTTTAGTACCATTAGAGATGATGACAGTGAGCTACCCAGTGAGGAGGAGTATTGCCCATGTGATGCCTGTATCAGGAAGATAATGGAAGCCAGAGCTATACGAGGCCCAGTAGTTCCACCAGTTGCAGCCAATGCACCAGTTGTGAAGGCTTTTGACCTCCAGCAGATCTTGAAGATGAAGAACGGCAGTGTTCCTGAAAGGATGGCGGAGCAAAGTATCCCTGAAGAGGGTCAGGGTGAAGAAGCTGGAGAGGAGATTGCTGCACCTGAAGCCAATCAGGAAACAGAGCCTGATGCGGGAAAAGAGGTGGGTGAAATCAGTGACAAAGAAGAAGAGCAGGAAGTGAAAGAAGATGAAGAAGAAGCTCTCCCAAAAAGAGAGCAAGTATCTGAAACTCAGAATTGTGAAGAAGGAGAGGGAGTGAAAGCAACAAATGAAGAAGCAGAGGAGGAAGCAAAAGAGGAAGTGGGAGAGGAAGAAAATGAGGGGAGGAAAAAGGAAGTGGAAGGAGAAGGAGAAGTAGTAGTAGAAGAAGAAGAAACAGAAGAAGAAGTAGGCAAGAAAGAAGAAGAAAAGGAGGAGGAAGTGAATGTGAAAGAGGAAGAAGAAGAGGAGATAGAAGCAAGAGGAAAGGAATTGAAAGGAGAAGAAGAAAAGGAAGAGAAAGAAGCAGAGGAGGAGGAGGAAGTGGAAGCAGGAGAAGAAAAGGAGGAGATGTCTGTGAAAGAGAAAGAAGAAGAGAAGGAGGAAATTGAGGAAGAAAAGGAAGAAGAATCTGTAAAAGAGGAAGCAGTAGAGAATGCAATAGAAGAAAAGGAAGAGGGAATAGACAAAGAAAAGCAGGGAGGAGAAGAAGTGGTTAGTGATGAAATGGAGGAAGAAAAGGAAGAAGGGTTGGTGAAAGAGGAAGCAAAAGAGGATACAGTAGAAGAAAAGGAGGAGGGGATAGATGAAGAAGAACAGGGAGGAGAAGAAGCAGCTCATGATAAAATAGAGGAAGAAAAGGAGAAGGCATCTGTGCAAGGGGAAGAAGAAGGAAAAGAGGAAATAGTACAAGAGAAAAAAGAGGGAGAGGAAGGAGAGGAAGAAAAAGAAGGGGGAGAAGAAGTGGCTCATGAGGATGATAATCAGGAAGTAGATGAAAGTGAAGTACAAAAAGAAAGGAATGAAGAAGAAGAGAAAAATGTTGATGAAGAACAAGAAGAAACACAAAAAGAAGATCAAGAAGCTGAAGAACTCCAAGTGGAAGATGAAGTGGATGGTGCAGCAGTAGAGCCAGAAGCAGGGGAAGAAGAGAGCCAAAAAGATGCCTCTGAATGTGTAGAAAATGCTAGTGATGCAGGAGGCTCTGAAGCAGAATCTGCAGGAACCGAGAATGAAACTGTGGAAGATGCTCAAGCTAGTGGTGGAATGGCTGCAGAAGAAGAAGAGGAAAAAGAAGAAGGTGATGATGGTTGGGAACCTAGTGAAGCTATAAGGAACCACCGGAAAGCTTCGGCCATCTCATCCACGGGGAATTGTTCACAGCAATCCCAAAAAGGATCTGAGGATGGGAACGATGGAGAAGATGGTAAGGAAGAGGATGATATGAACAAAGATGGTAATACTGATGAAGAGGCTAAAAGCAACACAGAGAATAAGTCTGCAACTATGTATCCTGACATCGAAGAAGAGGAAGAAGATGGAGTATCCTCCCTTGCAAGTGATGAGAAGGGAGAAGAACCTAAAACTGATGAAAATGAAGAGGACAATAGCCTGGTCTCTAAAAAGAAGGATGATAACTCAGGGGCTATTGATCAAGATGACTTAGACTTTTAGGGAAAACCACATTTAAGATTCTGGGATCCTTTGGGAGAGACACTGCTATGATGTTAGACTCTTTATTTCAACAGAGAATACTGAAATGTTTTTTTTAAAATATATATTTCAATATATTTTTCATGTGAATTCTGTGTAAAAGTAAGTGTGCTCCTCCTCTTTTTTGGAGGGTCGGTGCACTTGTAAAGACATAGCAAAATATCTGCGATGGAGATGTCTGCTTTGAGAAGTTTCCTCTTGTTTGTCCTTTTGCACCGAACATTCTCATATCTTGTGGATCTTTTGACATGGGACATATTTGCACCGAATTCAAATTTTCAGTGTTTATATTTTAGAAGGATGTATATACAGCAGTGACTGGTGACATTCACAGAATTCATCTGTAGTAATCTGAATGACACAGTTAGGAAGTAGATGATGGGAAAGATTTTGGCTGAGACCCTGGAGAACTGCTACCAGTCAGAGTAGAACATATTAAATTACATTATACGGACTTAAGAGTCTGGCCTGATATAATAATTGAAAATTTGCATTCATTCCAGCTGCACTCCTGAACACATTCTTGTAACTAGGGAGCATGCAGGGGGAGCTTTGTTGGCCATTTAGCAAATTCAAACAAAAATCCACCAAACAGTGATACCTTTATTGGCCAACCAAAATGCACAATATCCTTGTTGCAAGCTTTCAAAGCTCCACTGGCTTCTTCATCAGGCAAGATGTTACAAACCAAACAGAAGAAAAAAATTGGAGATGTTAGTCGGATGCCTGCATTTTTATGATTCTGTCCTTAGTTAAGATGGTAAGTGGAGGGTATCTTTTGCAGGCTGGTCCCTCCTCCTTCTGGCCATGTGGGAGATTTGCAAAGTCCAGTAAATTTAAAGCCTATTTGCATCTTAACAAGGACCTTACTAGTAACTAGGGAGAAGTCCTGCTGAATTTAGTGGAACTTACTTCTGAGTAATAATACTTCAGACTGTGCTGTCAATGTAGTATCTTTCAATATATCTACCTTCCCTTTTAATTTTCTTTTTATGCACAAACAGAGAGAACTGAGAAGTATCCCAGAGTTTTTTGCTTAGATGACTCGAGTCTCTTAGGGGGTTGCAGACTGCCAGAAACAGTGCAAATTGAATCTACTTTTAGGGTTAGGATTAGGGTTAGGGAATCATGGGAACTGTATTTTATTGTAGCACCAGAGCTCTCTGACAGAGAAGGCTTAATGTTTCAGGGGGAAAAAACAATTCCCATGATTCCCTAGCACTAACCCTAACCCTAAAAGTGGACTCAATTTGCACTATTTCTGGCAGTCTGCAACCCCAGTCTCTTTGTTGAAGTCCAGTTTTGTGTGCTGAAGGAAGCTTAAAACCTGAATCCTATGGGTAATCTCAGTTAAAGTATTTTGTATTGACTAAATTATACTGAATGGTAAGCCAACACTTAGGTAAATTACATTGATTCAGTGTGGAGTGTTTGGCTGCATCTGCACTGCAGAAATAATGCAATTTGACATTGCTTTAACTTCCACGGTTCAATGCTGTGGAATCCTGGCATTTGTAGTTTTGTGAGATATTTACGTAGCCCTCTCTGTCAGAGAGCTCTGGTGCCACAACAAACTTCAAATCCCAGTATTCCATAGCATTGAACCATGGAAATTAAAGCAGTGTCAAACTGCATTATTTCTGCAGAGCAGATGCAGCCTTTGTCTTTTTGGTTGACTTTTCTCTTATTTGTAGTTTTAGCAGTCCATGGTAAATGTCGAACTTTCCTCTCGCTAGCGTTGCCAGGTTTTCAAAACAGCAAGAAGGGACAGATGAAATTTATGACATGCACAATTGACAATCAGAAAGTAGTTGTTAAGAAGTTTGTGTTCTACTTAAATACAACATGAAAGTACAGTGGGCCCTTGGTATCTGCTGGGTTTTGGTTCCAGGAACCCTCGTGGATACTCAAGTCCCATTAAATATAACGGTGTAGTAAAATTCTGTCCCTTATATAAAATGGAAAAATCAACATTTGCTTTTTGGAATTCAAATATTTTAAAAATATTTCCAAGCCATGAATGGTTGAATCTGTGGATAAGGAATGATGATATAGAGGGCCAACTGTATTGATTTCAGTTAACCTAGCCATAATATTTCTCTGTAAAATGAACATATTGTCCACATTAATCCATTACATGATGCACACCATTCTGTCTTTATGAAGGACTCACATCCCAAAATATGGGGCGGGGGAATTTGGTATCTTGTTTGTCTGTAGAAGAGGAAATCTTTCCAGCCCTCATATAAGGGACATCCCTTATAATAAGACATATCTGTTAGTTCCATAATAGACTAGCTTTCGGGACCTCAAATAAGGGATATCCTTTATAATAAGGGACACCAAGCAATCCTCCTCCAGCACCACGTTTCAAATGAGTTGGCAGGAAAATAATAAATTTATTTGAAATGTGGTGATGGAGGAGAGTTCTGTAGATACCATGGACTGCCAAAACAAAACAAAACCCAAACCCAAATAAGTCTGAGAGCAAATCAAGCCAGAGTTCACTCTTGAAGGCAAAACCAAGGCTTTCTATACTTTATAGTCATATGATGAAATGGCATGGCTTATTAGAAAATATCATAAGTCTTGGTAAATTCGAAGGCAGTAGGAAAGAAGATGACCAAAATTAGAAATGGATTAATTCAACCAAGGAAGCCACAGTCCTGACTTTGCAAGAATAACTGCATGTCATGGAAGGTCTCTCTTTCATAGGGCTGTCATAAGTTGAAGTTGGCCTGATGGCAATTGACGATAAACTCCAGATGGGACTAGCAATAGAATCAGAAAACAAGTAAAAAATGTTGATCAACTAGAATGTGTCCATTGGAGTGCAGCAAACACTTCAAAGGGTCTGGAGAAACCATGTCCTGTGAGGAAACATTGAAAGATCCTGATACATTTACTTGGGAGAAGAGGCAAAATCATAGCCTTTTGTATATATTTTGAATGCTATCACATAGATCAGTGATTTCCAAACTTTGGCTTTCCAGATGTTTTGGACTTCAGTTCCCAGAAGCCTTAGCCATCTTACCCAATGGTTTGGAATTCTGGGAGGTGAAGTCCAAAAATACCCAAAAAGCCAGAGATTGAGAACCACTGATATATATGATGGGGCAGAGTTGTTTTCACCTGCTCCAGTGGGTCAGATCCAAACCAGTGGGTTGAAAGTACAGGAGAAGGGACCTTAATTAAATCTTTGCAAGAACTTTGTGATGGTACAGGTTGAGTCTCCCTTATCCAAAATGCTTTGGACCAGAAGTGTGTTGGATTTTGGATTGTTTTGGATTTTGCAACATTTGAATATATACAAGTCTAAATGCACTTATGGCCTCAGATGGACAAGAAAGAGTGGCTTCCAGCCAATCTGAGGGCATGGCGTGCCAATGACCCACACACCCAGATTGGCCGGAAGCCACATCGAGGCCACCTAAGGCAGCCCGAACCCGGCCGCAAAAGCAGCAGGGAAAAACACTCCTTGCTGGCAGTCCATTCTGGACCACAACAGCGGCCAGCCACAGTCCCACATTGATCGGGGCTCACTTGCGGCTGGAGCTTGAACACTTAGTTTCATATGCATTTTCTACATATAGCCTGAAGGTCATTTTATATAATATTTTAATAATTGTGTGCATGAAAGAAGGTTTGT
>CM034701.1:390973984-390995854 GCA_020142125.1 Phrynosoma platyrhinos
GAAACCAAGCCCTATGAGGAACGACTTAGGGAGCTGGGGACTTAGGGAACAGGGCATGGAACAATGGATGCAAGCTCCAGGAAAAGAGATTCCACCTCAACATTAGGAGGAACTTCCTGACAGTAAGGGCGGTTCGACAGTGGAACACACTCCCTCGGAGAGTAGTGGAGTCTCCTTCCTTGGAGGTCTTTAAGCAGAGGCTGGATGGCCATCTGTCAGGGATGCTTTGATTGGGAGTTCCTGCATAACAGGGGGTTGGACTGGATGGCCCTTGTGGTCTCTTCCAACTCTATGATTCTATGATTCTATGATTCTATCCAGCCTCTTTCTGAAGATGTCCAGAAAAAGAGACTCCACAACCTTTCTAGGCAATTGGTTCTATTGCTGAACCACTCTTGCCATCAATAAGTTCCTTCTAACGTTCAGTCAAAATCTACTATGTTGTATCTTCAGACCATTAGACCTGGTCCTACCCACTGGGGAACCAGAGAACAAGCCTGCAGCCTCCTCTCTTTAAGCCCCTGAGACATATACTCATCAGTCTTCTCTTCACCAGACAGAACATTCCCAACTCCTTCAATCTCATATGTTTCTTCTCAATATCTCATATTATCCTTCCTCTCCAACCTCTCAGCAGAAACCCTAGTGTATGTCTGGTTTATGTATCTACAGATGTTCCTGCTCTGAATCTCTGTAATCTCAGCCTGGTCCCTTACTTCTTCCCCATGCTTGATGGCCAAGACCATCACCTTTTTTGTCATTCTGCTCCCATGATGATGCTCATCTCTACACTGTGTGTAGGCACTGAACCTTGTGTGTGTATATGTGTGTGTGTAGATCTCAGCACTCTGGATAATTCCATTAAAGGTTGGACTTAATCCTGGAGTGAATTCAACTCCTCCACCTGGGAACCATCCATTGTTAATGTGTACACAAATCTTTCCTTGCTCTCCCTTCCATGAATGCAAAACACTGATATCCCAATGTGTTTTTACAGTTTTGAAAATTGCCTTTATATGCTCACGCACCACTTAATCATAAGGATATATCAAAGTGGCGTACGATGATTCTTAAAATACAGAGTGCAGTCAGCAAACTCCACTAACAACAAAGACAAAAAGAAACAAAACAAAAACAATCCGAGAGAGTTAAATATTAGTTAGGCCTGAAAGAAAGAAAAAGTGTCTCCAAAAGCAATTGAAGCCACTTGCTTGATCTTGTAAGAAAAAAAAAATTGCAGATGTTCAGTGCAACCACTGTAAAGGCCTGGTGAGAGTGGGTTGGGCTTTGAGGACATGCAAATAACCAACAAAAACTTCAGACAAATTCAGCAACAGGGTGTGAGGCAAGGCAATCCCTAAAAGATCCTGAACCTAATAACAGAATCATAGAGTTGGAAGAGACCTCATGGGCCATCTACTCCAACTCCATTCCATGCAGGAATCAAAGCATCCCCAACAGATGGCCATCCAGCCTCTGTTTGAAAACCTCAAAAGGAGACTCCGCTACAATCCGAGGCTGCATATTCCGCTGTAAAACAGCTCTTACCATCAGAAGTTTATCCTAATGGTTAGGTGCAATGTAGTTTGAATCCATTGTTCCATGTCCTAGTCTCTGGAGCAGCAGAAAACAAGCTTGCTCCATCCTCAATATGACATCCCTTCAAATATGTAAACATGGCTATCATGTCAGTTCTTAACCTTCTCTTCTCTAGGCTAAACATACCCAGGTCCCTAAGCAACTCCTCATAGGGTTTGGTGGTTTCCATACCTTCTACCATTTTGGTCGCCTTCCTCTGGACATGTTCCAGCTTGACAATATCTTCTTTGAATTGGGGTGCACAGAATTGGGGTGTATTCCAGTAAGGAGGTCTGACCAAAGCAGAATAGAGTGGTACTATTATTCTGTTTGAGGCTTTATAAAGCTTCACAATTGCTCTTGCAAGGATGGTTAGGTGTCTGATCAAAGGTGTGAATTTGGTTCTACTGTAGTTTATAGCAATCATGTTAATATCAACACTTGGAAAAGTGACTTTTTTGAAACCACAGATGACATCCTACATCTGGGTTGTGTAGTCTAAACCTCTGCAAGTAGAGTTACAAATAAATTGTGCTACATAAGTATTGTATTGAATTGCACAACTGAACTATAACAGTAGATGTGCAACCAAATGTATCACCAAAGGTGCATGTGCCTCCATGTGCAATGGACAAAACACATCCATGGTTTGCTGTTTGTTGTTGCTTGCCATCAAGCAGGCTTTGACTTTTGGTGATCCTATGGATGAGAGTCCTCTGGAATCCCTAAGTCATCAACATCACTACTCACGTCTTACAAAAGCAGAGCAACTGTGGCTGCCTTGATTGAATCAATTCATACACAGTTGAGCATCTGCATGAGCAATGCCTCTCTGCATGCATAATAGCATCACATATGCACTTCTGCAACCGTGAACTGAATGTCGGCATTCCTCATTAAACAAAAAGCTTCTCCCATAAGGGAACAGATACATAGCAGTGTGGAATATTAGTCTGCAAATGGATTTTGTAGCACTTTTGAGAATAACTGTGCTACAAACTGTGCTATATTTTATAGACTTAGATCTAGTTTCTCAGATACATGGAGTGAACTAGTGCCCAAGAATGACCTTTGTAATCAGATTGTATGAATAGCCATAGAAGTGCAAAACTTGTGGGTATGGTTGTGAGTTGACCAGTTTTAACTATTATAATTGAGGGACAAATGCAGAAGGAAGGATGTTGCCTAAGGCCAGGCTGGGTGGATGAACACATGAATGGTGGAAGGAGTTTGGGAATGTGGTGTGGGCAGGATGTTAACCAGAAAAGCGATGTGAAAAGAGTGTCCTTGTGAGGCTGGGATGTTAACCAGTGTTATAATATGTGTAGTGTGCCAGGAAGCCATTGTCTCTGGTCATGGGTTGGAGTTTGTATGCAATATATCACTTTCTTCACTGTCTAGCTCTCACATCCATACATGGTGATGGGGAATACAATGGATTGGATGATTCTCACTGCATTGCTCAGTTGTATGTCTACTCTTTTGGGTCTTATCTGGCTCTTTCATGGCTGCCCTTCCCATTCCTAGGAGACTATTGCACTAGTTTATAAACCGGCTTCCCTGAGCTGGCTTAAAATTAGAAGCAGGCAGAATCCTGATAGTATCAGACACATTTACTGCCAAAATCACCGCCCAGCTGCAGCCCGACTCCATCAACGCTCAGAGAGGCACTCCTTGCACCTCTTTTCGAAGCCGGCAGTTTTCCAGCTTGAAACAATGGCCGCCAGAGCACCCCTCTGGAGCTGGACTGCAGCCAGGTGGCAATTTTGGCAGCTAAATGTGTCTGATACTATCAGGATGCAGCCCGCTTCTAATTTTAAGCTGGCTCAGGTAAGGCGGTTTATAAACTAGTGCGATAATCTTCCTAGTCTTCTTATTTCTTGATTGCAGTCACCATTCTGATCAATATTTGATCCTAGATACAGCAACTCTTTATTTCAATTTCTTCATTGTCTAGGTTTAATTTATTTATTTCTTCTGTGATCATTATTTTTGTTTTCTGTATGTTCAGCATTAAATCTGCCTTTGCACTTTCATCTTTGATCTTCATTAGTAACTGTTCCAATTCTGTGATGTTTTCTGCTAGTTATATGGTGTCGTCCATATATCTAAGATTGTTGATGTTCCTTCCTCCTTCTTGAGTCTAAAACCTGCTCTTCATATGATATTTTCTGTATACAAGTTGAACAAACAGGATGACTAAATGCATCCTTGTCTGACCCCTTTGCCAATTGGGAACCAATCTGTTTTTCCATATTCCATTCTAACAGTGGCCACTATCAGATGTATTGACACTCCCATAACCTTTAGAGCCATCCATAGCTTTTTGTGATCTATACAGTAAAATGCTTTGCTGTGGTCTATAAAGCATATGGTGATTTTTTTTTCCTGGAATTCTTTTGTACGCTCCATTAAGAGAAATAAGATCCAAGATCCCTTTGCATACTGCTAAGAGAACCTATGCATTCTTAAGACACCAACATCATTCTGGCCTACAGCTTCCAGCCCACATGCCTGACTACGTATCAGTTGGGGGATTCTGGGCCTTGTAGTCATCAGGACTGACAATAGCGTTCATGTCAATGTGTTCAATGCACCACGTTATTCTGAACTCAGCCACTCAGCACACCAAAACTCTGACCCTTGGGCAAAACACTTCTCTATTTCTTTTTGCTACCTCATAGAGGATGTGCAAACTTCCAGTGATAGCCATCTCCTATTTAGGTTCAGAAATGGAGCTACAAAACTTGGCACAGTGAGTCTCCCCAGAACTAGTCGATTTCCGATTCCTGGTGTGGATTCTGTCACATACAATGGAGTTCCTTCACACTCGAAGTGAGAGCAGGGGGTTTCCTGTTATGAAAACGCAGCCAAGATGGGGGCTGATTTGCAGAAAAACCTCTCTGAGCATTGGAGCAAGAAACAATACAGCTTATGATCTGCAACAGAAACCACAATCACACACATCCTCCTATCTATGAGAAGGCTTGGTGTGGCTCCCTGCCATCTCGGTCCATGGGCACACCACAGACATTGCTCACAGGCATGGAGGAGGACCACACCTTTGAGTCATCTGTCATGTTTCAGATCACACACTTGCACATTGGAAAAGACATTGGGGTTCCCCTCTTTTTTTTTCTGCGTTGCCAAACAAATAGATGAACTGTGGCTCTGTGGAATAGCATTTGTGATGCATAAAGAAAATGTCACATTCAGTCCTGTCATAGCAACTTATATTAGAAGGACTGGGACTGAGAAATGATATGATAGCCATCCTTAAATATCTAGAGGGTTTTCTTGTAGAGGGCAGAGCGAAGTTGTTTTCTGCTGTTCTGAGGGGGTAGGACCTGAAGCAATAGCCTCAAATTACAAGAAACGGGATTCTAATTGATGTTATGAAGAAGCCTCTAAGAACTGTTCAGGAGTGGAATAAACTAGCATGGAAGCTAGTGGACTCTCCTTCGTTGGGTTTTCAAAACCAGATCTGAGATGTTCATCTGCAAGGGTGCTTTAGCTATACATCCATCAAGAAGGATCTTGACAAGGATGCTCCAAAGCTGACACCAATCAAACCTCCAGAAGGCAGGCAAGCCTCAACTGGGTCCCACCACAGAAAAGGCCCTCTCCCATGTCCTCCCAGAATGAATTTCCCCTATTGATGGGACATGGAGGAGGGCCCCTCCACTAGATCTCTATTTACAGGCAGACACAGAGAAAGAGAGAGGCATTCCATCAAGTATTGCGGTCCTAAGCCATTTACAGCTTTAAATGTTGTTGCCAGTTTTTGGGATTCCGGACAGAAATGTATTGGCAACCAGTGCAATCCCTTCAGAATAAGTATTCTATGATATCTGAAAGGAATCCCAGTGAGCGCTCTAGCAGCTGTATTTTGCACTGGCCATAGTTCCTGAGTTGTCATCAAGGGCAGTCCCATGCATTGAGCGCATTGCAGTAGTCTAATGGGATGTTGCCGGTGCGTTGGCTAAGTTATCTCCATCCAGGAAAGCTGGTGGACCAGTCAATGCTGGCCACAAGTATTCTGAGCCACTATGTCCTGTTTTGCTCTTGGGAATCTAGCCAGACTCCCAGCACAAAGCCTCAGTGTCTTGCAAAAGTTTTAAGTAGAGAGGGGGAAAGAGAGTGCAAGCTCACCAAAGCATCAGTAGAAAAGCAGAGGTAGTCTAGTCCAGTCTGGGTCATTCACGAGACAGTATTCAGTCCAGGAAAGCAGTCCAAAGGGTGATCCAAAAGAATAGTCAGAATCCAGGCAGGATTCAATCAGAGAACAAGAGACCAGCATGGCTTTCTATAGCAATAGCAATAGCAATAGCAATAGCAATAGCAATAGCAATAGCATACCACCTATACCACCTATACTTTTGGTGCACATTGGGTGTCTTTGTTGTGCACATGGGAAACTTCTAATGTGCATCAGGCACTTCAGAGGAATACTGGCCACTTTTGATGCACATCGGGTGTCACTGTTGGGCACATGGGGCACTTTTGATGTGCATCAAGCTCTTCTGAGGAACATTGACCACTTTTGATGCATATTAGGTACACCTGTTGTGCACATGGGACCATAGCACATTAGTTGCTCCACCATTGAACATCGGACACCTGCATATTGTAATGCCATGGCAACTCCTAGGTGAATAGGGATGCTGTAAAACTGCTCAATTTAGTTTTGTATAGATAGATAGACAGATAGATGGTCATTCATGAAGACATAAGTCCCAAGCAGAATGCCATGGTCTTTTCAGTGGTGGCACGCTACCTGTGGAATATCCTCCTCAGAGAGGCTGATGTGTACATAGTGGTCTTTTCATTATCAGGTGAACATGTCTTCTGCCACCTGCATTTTGGAAATTGTGTGTGTGTGTGTGTGTGTGTGTGTGTGTGTGTGTGTATAATCATTAAAACCATAATACAAACTCAAAAAATCACAGATAAAAAAACAAAAACAAAACAGCAGTACAAATGACCTCCTATTCCTTCCCTTTCCTGGTTTAACTTTATGTCTTATAGTTTCTTTCCTTTCAACCATATCTCTAATTAATTCTCTACTTCTTTCAATCTGTTTTAAAACTTACTTTCCTATCTCTTATCAATGACAAAAAATTATCATATTCACATAATCTCAATATATTTTACCTTATATCATTATGTCTTATATCACTATACCACAATATTAAACAAGTGAAATCATAGAATCATAGAGTTGGAAGAGACCCCAAGGGCCATCCAGTCCAACCCCCCTGCCATGCAGGAACTCAAAATCAAAGCATCCCCGACAGATGGCCATCCAGCCTCTGTTTAAAGACCTCCAAAGAAGGAGACTCTACCAAAATCTCAAAGGGAGAGCGTTCCGCTGTTGAACAGCTCTTATTGTCAGGAGGTTCATTCTAATGTTGAGGTGGAATCTCTTTTCCTGTAGCTTGCATCTGTTGTTCCGGTTCCTATCCTCTGGAGCAGCAGAAAACAAGCTAGGACTCTCCTCAATATGACATCCCTTCAAATATTTAAACAGGGCTATCATATCACCTCTTAACCATCTTTTCTCCAGGCAAAACATACCCAGTTCCCTAAGTTGTTCCTTATAGGGATTCAGGGTTTCCAGACCCTTCACCATTTTAGTTGCCCACCTCTGGACACGCTCCAGTTTTTCAACATCCTTTTTGAATTGTGGGGCCCAGAACTGGACACAGCGTTATTCCAGATGAGGCCTCACCAGAGCAGAATACAGTGGCACTATGACTTCCCTTGATCTAGATACTATACTTCTATTGATGCAACCTAGAATCACATTGGCCTTTTTAGCTGCCACATCATGCTGTTGACTCATGTTCAACTTGTGGTCTACTAGGAATCCTAGATCCCTTTCACACATAGGACGTTATCACATTAGGAGTCATGGGGAGGAAGTGGAAATAGACGGGCACGAGCGGAAGTCTTTAATTTACGGGATTTGTCCCGTTCCGCCTTGTCTGATAACTAAATTCAAATTTAAAAGGGGGTTAATTCGAACAAAAACCTGATCTTTTCATTTTCGGGATTTTTGAGGATTTGAAAAGATCAGGTTTTTGTTCGAATTAACCCCCTTTTAAACTCGAATTTAGTTATCAGACGAGGCAGAATGGAACAAATCCCGTAAATTAAAGTCTTCCGCTCGTCCCGTTTTTTTCCACTTTCTCCCCGCAACTCCCCATGTAATAACGTCCATAGTCGCATTAAGCCAGGTGTCCCTCATCCTATATTTATGTGTTTCATTTTTTTCCCCCTGCCTAAATGCAGTACCTTACATTTCTGCATGTTGAAATTCCTTTTGTTAGCTTTGGCCCAGCTTTCTAATCTATTAAGGTCATTTTGAATTTTCATCCTGTCTTCTGGGCTATTAGCTATTCCTCCCAATTTGGTGTCATCTGCAAATTTCATAAGCATGCCCCCTATTCCTTCATCCAAATAATTGATAAAGATGTTGAAGAGCACTGGGCCCAAGACAGAACTCTGTGGCACCCCAATGGTCACTTCTCTCCAGGATGAAGAGGAGCCATTTAATCTTATTAAGCAATGATTCAATAACTGTATTCATTTCTTGTATATTTTCTTTTATATTTTTGATTCTCTTAATCGTCTAAATTTAAAACCATCATCAGACCCCGTTTTGGAAATTGTTTTAGCACTTTCAGGTCTTTGCACTAGTTTTGCTATATTTTATTCTGCCCTGGGCTGTATGTTTATAATTGTTTTCTTGGTATTTCATCTTTTTAATCCATTTATATAATGCCCCCCAAAGAAATCTAAAACCATCATAGGTTACAGGACAATTTAAAAATGTAATAAATCTAAACATAATTTTTAATTGAATTGTTGTTTTAAACTCTTATTGATTTAATACTGTTTTAAGGGGGGAGGGGGCTTGGTGGCGCAGTGGTTAAATGCCTGTCCTGCAGCCACTCACTCATAGACCACAAGGTTGCGAGTTCAATACCAGCCAGGGCTGAGGCTCGACTCAGGCCTGCATCCTTCCGAGGTCACTAAAATGAGTACCCAGCTTGTTGGGGGGCAATCAACTCACAGTTGTAAACCACTTAGACATCCCATAGCGTGATATGAAGCGGTATATAAATAAGCTGCTTTGCTTTGCTTTGCTTTGTTGTTTTGTATATGTTTTTATGGGTATTGTATATGTTTTTATGGTTGTAAGCCGCCCTGATTGGATTTCCAAAGGGCGGGATATAAATAAATTTTATTATTATTATTATTATTATTATTATTATTATTATTAAATTTAAAAAAACCAAAACCATCACCATGAGAAACACCAGCAAATCCCAACTGTCACGTAAAGTGTAAAAGGGTATCCATGTATTTATTGACCTGGCATTTGTGTTTTCGGAAGGGAAGTGACATTTACCAGGCACAATCTGAGAAAAAGAATCAAAAGAATGAGAGAGGAAAGATTAAGCCTCAGACAATCACAACATCTTTCATTTGAAAATAATAACTGCACTAATGATTTCCCAAGGAATCAGGTGGTTTGAAATACAACAGAACTTGGTTGAGGTTTTGGAAGCCTTGGCAATGTTTTCTGGCATCGAAGCAAAGTGGAGGCAGCCTGTGTTTTTCACTGTGAATGAGCCCAAAAGCAACCCAAGAAGGGAAGAGGAAACCCCTAATGGAGTTCTGAATAGACCTGCGAAAAGGGATAATAAAAGTTGTCCTGTGTTTCCTCTCCCAGCAGGTGTTTCCTTCGGTCCTTCTGTTCATTCATACTTTAGGTATCTTGGGGTTGCCAAGATTGTTTGCTTCAGAAGGCCAGACACATTCAACTCGCCAAAGAGAGAGAAAAAGAGAGAGAGACTGAGATAAAGCAAGAAGACCATGGCCAAGATCCTATTGAAAAGGTTGTTGCTGTTGCTATTTACCGTCAAGTTGACATTGGAAATTATTGCACATCATTTTTCGCCTGATGTGGGCATGATCTGAGCACGGGTTTGAATGGGTGAAAACGGATCTAATTGCACTCTTTGCTGCCCAACTCAGCCACATCACATACCTGATCTGGACTCCTGGTGTACTTTTTGAGGAACGGGAAAGTACTGTTGGTTTGAAAAGTATGCCAGTAGTCCAGATTGGGTATGTGATGTCACTGAGTTGGGCAGAGAGGAATGCGATAAGACCCATTTTCATCCATTCAAGCCCATGCCAGCCCGTGCCTGGATCAGGCGAAAAATGACATGTGATAATCTCCTTTGATTTCTGTCACCCTGTTACCCAAAATGTCAGGGTCCCAGAAAGTACCAACAACCAATATTTAATAGGGGAAATTTAATTAATTCAAGTGAAGCTGCTGTGAGGGCTTTGGGAAACTAAAAGCAGTGGTCAAGCCTATGTATACCAGTCCCAAGAAACAGATCTCCAGAAATGCAAGGTCCAAATGTAGTTTTATTTATAAAAGCAATCAGCTTTCTCTCTCTCTCTCTCTCTCTCTCACACACACACACACACACACACACTAGTGATATGAAAAGTGGTAGTATTGTTTAATGCTCTGTCTGTTTTAATTTAATTCTAGGTTTAATCCTGTTTTAAGGGGTGCGTGGGCAGATTTGGAGGGAGGGAATGTGTTTTTAGCTGTACTGTTTTAATTGCTGTAACCCGCCTCAATTGCTCTGCAGAGAGGCGGGCTAAAAATAAAATTTATTATTATTTATTAGTAGTAGTAGTAGTAGTAGTAAATAGTGGTTTTCAGAACTGTAGTGGGTGATACTATACCTGATTCCAGAAGCAGAGGTTCCAATTGAGGAGTTCTGTGAGAGGAAAGTGGCTTAATGCTGTCTGTGGATCTGAGTTGATCAGCAGTTGCTGAGGAGTCAGGTGAGATACAGTCAGAGTGTCTATCTGAATTCAAAACAAGATCAAATTATTAGTGCCTGAGCAGGTATATTTATAGGCCAAAATGTATCCCAGGGCAGTTTTAGGATTAAGGTGAAGTTCCCAGTAAGGAAGAATAGAACTGGAAGTCTATAAATGGCTGGACAATCACTGCAAATGTCTCTGTACAATGGAGTCTTTGGGGGTAATATAACTTCCCTAAGGCTTCAGCATTTTTAAGGAAACAAAAATATTTAAATAGCAAAACGTCAAAGCTAAGCCTATTACAGTTTAGCTCTTGTCTAACTATGCTTTCCTAAGAATTGAGACTGACTCCAAAAAACAACAAACACATAGTTTGTAGCTTAAAAAGCAAAAGTTTACTAATGGCTTTAATCTGTGTTTACATAAAGGCTATATTCTAATCTAGCTAGGGAATAGTTCAGGTAGAAAAGAAATCTTTATCTCACCATCTTTCAAAATAAAGTTGAGAGAGCAGGAAGATGGGAAGCAAGGCAAAGCAAAGCAGCTTCATTTATATACCCCTTCATATTGCGCTATGGGATGTCTAAGCGGTTTACAACTGTAAGCTCATTGCCCCCCAACAGTTGGGTACTCATTTTAGCGACCTCGGAAGGATGCAGGCCTGAGTCTAGCCTGAGCCCTGGCTAGTATTGAACTCGCACCCTTGTGGTTTATGAGTGAGTGGCTGCAGGACAGGCATTGAACCACTGCGCCACCAGGGCTCCTTGTGCCAGCTCAGTTGAAAATCTTGAGAGAGAATGTCTGTTAGTCCCAAAGGGGGAGTAATCTAACTTGAGTCACCTAAGTCACATGGTTAGTTTGAATGAGGGGGGTGGAGTTAGCATGCAGGAATTCCCTGTCTATCTAAGGAGGGGGAAAGAGAATGCAAAAATCTTCCAACAATTCTCCAGAGGGAAACATTTTTGCTTTCTGTTCGTGTGCAAGCCCAAAGTCTATCACCCACCATCACTTCTATCAATGAAGGGATTATGGAGATTCTGACCTATCCTTGGCTGTTCTTTTGAGTTTTCCGCCATGCTGAGCCAGTCGAATCTCTGTATATCATGGTTAGTTTCCTGCACTGGAGGTGTCCTCCTGGCTGCATGCCTAAAACACTCCTTTTGATATCAAACTGGAGGGAGGCATGGGGTAACAACCCCTATGGATGAGAGACTTCCAAGAGCTCTGGTCATCCACTGCCCTTCTCAGGTCTTGCAAATTCAGGGCCAAGGCTCATCTCCCATGCTTGCAAGGCTAACATCCTGTTGATGATGCTTAAGGCCTTGTTGTTGCTTTTATTTGCTGTCAAGTTAAGTTCGATTTATGACAACCCTGTGAATGAGAGACCTCCAAAGAATGTCAATCATCCACTATGTAGACTCAGGGAAGCTGTAATGCGGTCTCCCTTTTTTCCTACTGCCTTCCACTTTGCTGAGCATTATCATCTTTTTCAATGTCACATCATCACGCAATCTGTCCAAAGTACGACAGCCTCAGTTTAGTCATCTTGGCTTCTAGGGAGTTGACTTTCTTCTTGTCAGCTTTCCTCGCTGTCCAGCTTTCACACTCACACATGGAAAATGGAAATACTATGGCTTCAGTGATTCTGACTTTGGTAATTAATTATATGTCTTTGCACATAAATGGAAGAGCTGGCAGCTCCTGACAACTTTTGTTGGAGTACTGTTGGAAAAGGTTCTCATAGGTAATGAGAAAAAATTGTTGTTGTTGTTGTTGTTGTGTACCTTCAAGTTGTTTCCAACTTATGGCAACTGTAAGGCAAACCTGTGATGGAGTTTTCTTGGCAGAACGACTTCAGAGAGGGTTCAGAGAGTGTGACTTGCCTAAGATCAGTGGGTTTCGTGGCCAAACTGGGATTCAGAGTCATAGTCCAGCACCCAAATCACCACACTACGCTGGCTCAATGAGAAAACTACCACCCAGTCAATCCATTTTAGTTAGAACGGCTGTTGGGAATGTTCCAAAAAATGAAATCAATTTAAAATACATTATATTCTACATGCAAAATCGTTGTGTAAACTAAACAACGACTAGGAAGTAAAATGCATATTGTGAAAATTATCCTATTAGAATGATCTGAACTGTTAGGAAAGTTTAACATATCATAATTTCTCTGTAAACCTGCAGATAAATTGTCCACTTGGAATTCCTTTAAATACGTCACTTTCAAAAGCCAAAATTACCTGTATTTCTCTGGTGAAACCTTAATCAGCCAGAATGGTGTCATCACATACATCAAAACTGAGCATGAATTTTCTCACACATCTGTAGGTGCAACAAAAGTAAGTCTTGAAGTATAGAAAGGCTTCTCTTGTGGGCATACAATGTTTTAGTAATTTTTTCATGAAGTGTTACTGTTGGAGTTTTGCAGTATTCCACCATGTACCTCTTGCTCCCCTGGATGCCTAAACTACATTTCTAAATAGTTTTTTGTGGGTTTTTTGGGCTGTGTGGCCATGTTCTAGAAGAGTTTCTAGAACATGGCCACACAGCCCGAAAAACCCACAAAAAACTATGGATGCCGGCCACGAAAGCCTACAACGTCACATTAAATTTCTAAATGCTCAGCTACAATGCTAAATATTTAGGAACTAAAGGAAAATTTCATGGAGGAGGGCAGAATTTTTACACAGGACCCTCCGTGGATACCAAAATCCATGGATACTCAAGTCCCATCAAATACAATGACACAGTAAAATGGTGTTTGTTGTTGTTGCTGTTGTTGTTATATACCTTCAAGTCATTTCTGAATGATGGCAACATTAGGGTTTTTTGTCAAGATTTGTTCAGAAAAGATTTGTCATTACCTTCCTGTGAGGCTGAGAGCATGTGACTTGCCCAAGGTCATCCAGTGGGTTTCATGGCTAAGCGAGGATTCAAACCCTGGTCTCCAAAGTCATAGTCCAACGCTCAAACCACTATGCCATGCTGGCTCCACATTTTTAATTTGTTGTCAGTATCCCAATGGTGTCCCTTATATAAAATGAAAATAAAAATAATCAAGGTTTGCTTTTTGGAATGTATATCTTTTTAAATATTTTCAAGCTGTGGATGCTGGAATCTGTGGATAAATGTATACACAATTTCTATGCTGTTTTTCTCCCATGCGGGGACCCTAGGTGGCTTCCATAACAACAAATTAAAAACATTTACAAAATGTTTTAAAACCAATTTGAAAACACCACATTTAAACACTATGAAACTGTTTGGCTGGCTTTACTTGGGGCAATGTTCTTTTTGGACCCCCAACTACCTCCCTGTTCCCACAAACTGCCCATTCCTCCAGTTTGCCCAGTTCCCTCACATGCACCAGATTCACTAGCAGAGTGCGGGGGGTTCACACAACACCGGGTGACATCCACCAGAAGGGGTGACACTGCTGGAGAGGCATTGGTAGTGGTGTGCTTGGAGCCCCAAGGAGACGTCATCTTCTTTGGCAGTGTTTAAATTTTGTAGAGTTGGCAGGGCAGAAGCTGGGCTAGCGGTGAGTGCTAAGGTGCCTATGTGCTGGTCTCCACCGCCTTTGTCCCACCATCTCCCAATTTGAAGCTGGAGCAAGCTTGTTTTCTGCTGCTCCAGAGACTAGGACCCAGAGCAATGGATTCAAACTACGGGAAAAGTGATTCCACCTAAACATTAGGAAGAACATCCTGAGAGTAAGAGCTGTTCAACAGTGGAAGACACTGCCTCAGAGAGAGGTGGAGTCTCGTCCTTTGGAGGTTTTTAAACAGAGGCTGGATGCTTTGGTTGTGAGTTCCTATCAAGGATGCTTTGGTTGTGAGTTCCTGCATGGCAGAATGGGGTAGGACTGGATGGCCCTTGGGGTCTCTTCCAACTCTAGGATTCTATGATTCTGTGAACATGGCTGCTTTCACTCAGGAGGAGAAGGAAGAGAAGGAGGATCCAACATGCCCACCTTCCTTGCCCTGTCCAGGCCAGCCATGGGTCCTCAAGGGCAGCATCTGCTGAGTAGTGGTCTCCTAGCAAGCCAAGAATGTGAAGGGAAGGGATTTGTGTGGCTGGGCTCCATGTGCTCTTGCGCATGGAGAAGCCAAGCGTTGGTGGAGGGGGTTCTGTGGTGTCACACAAATGCTTGTGGACTACCATGGCTGTCCTCACCTTCTGGCTGGTGAAAGGTGCATCTATGGGGGTGACACAATGATCCACACTGGGTTGACACTGCATTGGTAAACTGGAGATGTTCTCCCATGGTCTAGCATTGTCTTATGTTGGAGTGCTGAACGAAGAGTCAACTGCCAGTCCAGTCGGCTTTTGTACCTGGTCAGAGCTGAGGATCAGCCCTCTTGCCCTCGGGCAGCCACATCTCTGAGAAAAAGACCTATAAGGCTTACCATTTGAACAGCAGTGCTCTTCATATTTCGAATGTGTTTCAGTTAGTATCTCAGCATTGACCTCCAGAGTGAACTCAGGGTTCTGATCATTGCTGGTTCAATGCTGCTATTGTTAACTGCCCTCAAGTCAATCTCGACTCATGGCAACCCTGTGGATGAGACACCTCCACACACGCAAATCCTCAATCGCTCAGCTCAGGTCTTGCAGGTTGATGCCCATGGGCTCCCTGGTTGAGTCTATCCATCTAGCCTGCAGTCTTCCTCTCTTTCTACTACCTTCTGTGTTTTCTGGCATTATTGCCTTTTCCAATGATTCTCATGATGTGGCCAAAGTACAATAGCCTCAGTTTGATCATCTTGGCTTCCCGGGAGAGTTCAGGACTAGAATTAAAACCGAGGGCCCATTGTAACTTTTTGGTAAGTGATCTGGAAATTTTTTATTCTTCGTTCTTTTTCTTCTCTCCTCATTATTGCATTAGTTTGGAAATGTAACTTTATTACAATCTCATAACCACCACCACCCCAAAGTAATTCATGACAGGTGGCCATGTTACTTTGAACACCTTGGCTGGATTCCTCTATCATGGTGTATGGACCTTATCACATGGGGGAAATCCTATGCAGAAGCGAAGTTTTAAATAGAAACCATCACCACCCCAGAAAATCGGGTAGATTTTCAGACGATGTCACTGTTAAAGTGTGCTTAACCTGAATAGAAAGTAGTCAAAAGCTGCTTTTTTTTTACTTTCGGAAAATCCTGAAAGTAAAAAGGAGCAGCTTTTGACTACTTTCCATTCAGGCTAAGCACAATTTAAAAATGATGTGTGTGAAAATCTACCTGATTTTGCAGGTTTCCCTCACCTTTTAAATCCCATTTCCGCATGGGATTTCTCCCATGTGATAAGATATGTTACATATACATAGCACTAAGTACCATGGCACTAAGAAATCCTGTCAGTGAATGGCAAAGATACACAATGGGACACTGGCAAGAGCACCCTGATGTGTATTGAGCTCTACCAGTTTACACTGGCATTCCCTAGCCAATGCACAACTGATGCACAATGACAATGCACAAGACATCTGATGTGCTTCCACCCCTTTGTGCATCAGTCACTTTGCTGAATCCTCTACAGAGCAACATAACAGCAGCTCTTGACTGGATATGGACATTGTACAACTGCCCAGTTCTAATTCCCGCAGACATAAGTTCCCTTAGAATAGGGTTGCCATTTGAGTAGAAGATGTAAGTCCCTCAAAGGAGTCCAGCTGTTGCTTCAAAGTTCTGCTCTTCCTTCCACAAATGATCTCCATCCATTTCAGCTCATGCCTATCACAGACTGGAGTGGGATATTTTTATATGTTTTGTTTTGCAACAGAGAACAAAAGTCAAATACACACACACACACACACACACACACATATGTATGAGACACGCAGAGAGAAAGACGAAGAGAAGAAAGGCCGGGGTGTCTGGGCAGATGTTCCTTGGGGAAGGTAAGATTCCCACACTGAGTAGGAAATGCTGCACATTTATGAAACCCTGAACTCCGCTGGAGGAAGTGGCCAGGAGTCGGATTCTCAGAGAGTAAGGTAAGGGGGAGCTGGGGAGGCATCTATTCTTGGAGAAATGAGGGGGGCAGGCGGTACAAGGCAGGCAGGAAAGGGGGAGGTGTTATTGTGAGACTTTGTTTACTCCAAGAAATGGATGAATCAATGACCTTGTTTATTGTCAAAACGCCTGAATGGAGAGCAAGGTGTAAGGAGGGAGGGAAGGGGGGGGAAGGACCCTCTGTTATTATTCCGCTATTATTGTTAATTCACACGTTTTTTCCTGCTTGCTTCCCCACTTTCCTCCCCGCTGTATAATTGCTCAAAAAGAAAAATTGAGGAGGAGAGCCTTTTCCTCCATCTGTCTGCAGCATACTCTAAATCCCAGAATGGGATGTTCTTGGGGATGTGACAGTTACAGAAAGACAAGGGTCTCATCCTGCAAGAACCGGTGGGTCCTGTTGGTGTCTTCTGCTTGTGTAAATTAATCCAATGCAAGCGCTGGGATATTTTTGTCTGATGCAAAATAAGAGCCAGTATGGTTTGATAGTTGGACTAGAAGACCAGCATTTCAATCCCCACTTGGCCATGGAAACCCACTGGGTCACCTTGGACATTGCCAGCCTCGGCGCAAGATAATGGGAAACTCTTCTCCAAACAAATCTTGCCAAGAGAACCCCATGACAATCTCATCTCAGGGTTGCCATAAGTTGGGAATAACTTGAAGGCATAACACAGCTGCGCACAAGTGGAACAGCTGCAGTCAGTTCAAGATTCTGGAAGTGGCTGAGCATGTAGTGACACAGTGCGCACGTGTGCATTGGCAACGAAGGACATGAGCCTTTGGTTGTGCATTCTCGTTGCACATTTGGTGACTTGATATAGCTGTGTTCATCTGAAAAATCAGTATGCAAAGGATTCTTGTAACACCTTTAAGGCTAACTGAAAGAGGTTATAGCATAAGCTTTTGTAGACTTCCATGGAGTGATTATAACACTGGTTAACACCCCAACCGCATGAGGTTGCTCTTAGACAGTTTAACATATCCACTTTCTGGTATTCAGCCTGTAGACAACCCATTCAAAAACTCCTTCTGACATTACTGTAGTCATCCATCCATCCTGGCCTTAGGCAACATCTTTCCTCCTGCCTTTGTCCCTCAATGACCATTCTTAAAACTGAACTTGTCACCTCATGACCAGACCCTCACGTTTTGCATTTCTATGGCAATTCATACAGTTTTATTATAAAGGTCCTTCCTGGGCACAGGTTCACATCATGCATCTGAGGAAGCAGATGGGAAGCCTTATCGCATGAGAAAAAAAAGCCAAAAGGAGTGGGAGAGTAGTGGCTTCCTCCATGCCTCTCTGCATGCATGTAGCACTTCCATTCACCTTTCTGAGGGAGATGATCATAAAAGTGTGCCTTTTGACAAACACATTTTTCCAGCATGACAAAAAGCACGCTTTTATGACCGTGTTCCTCAGGAAGAGAACAGAAGTGCTACAATGGCATGCAGAAAGGCATGGAGAAAGCCACTACTCTCCTGCTCCAATTTGTCTTTCTTTTCTCATGCGATAAGGCTCTAAGTCTACAAAAGCTTATACTACAACTTATTTTGCTCAGAGACATAGCCATGTTCATCTGGAAAATCAGTATGCAAAGGGATCCTACAGCACCTATGAAACTAACTGAAAGATAAGAAGATAGAAGTTAGTAGCACAAGCTTTTGTAGACATTCCTAGATGCATCTGAGGAAGTAGACTGAAGTCTACAAAAGCTCATACTACCAACTTCTATCTTTCAGTTAGCCTCAATGGTGCTGCAAGATCTCTTTGCACACCTGATCCTAGTAGCTGCTTATTTGCTGAGCATTATCTGTTTACTTGAATGAATTCTCTTCTTGCAAGCATAGCGTATTTGATTTTTTAAAAACATTTTTTTACTATGATTGGTGTTTTTTAGGTGTCTTTTCTTTTAATCTACATTGCAAGCTTCCTGGGGTTCTAAATGGAAGAAAAGCAGGACATACATTTCCTAAGGGGCTTTAGAGATTAATATCAAGAAAACAAAAATAATGCTCACATCAGATTTATAGTGAGTGATGAAGACATCCAAGTTGTTCAAGTTTTTCCATGCTTTGGTTCAGTCATCAATCAAAATGGAGGCTGTAATCAAGAAATCAGAAGGTGACTGGGACTTGGAAAGGCAGCTATGAAAGACCTAGACAAGATCCCGAAGTGTAAGGATATACCAGTAGATACCGAAGTCAGAATCATCCAGGCCATAGTGCTTCTGAATTTGGTATGGCTGGGAAAACTGGACACTGAAGAAAGCTGGGGCGGGGGAATAAACATTTAAAATGTGTTGCCAGAGAACAGTTCTTCAGATTGTATGGACTGTTAAAAAGACAAATAAATATCTCTGAAAGCAAACCAAGTCCAAACTCTCCCTAGAAGCCAAGATGACCAAACTATGGTTATCATACTTTGAGATGACACGATCTATTGGGGAATAAATGAGAATACTTGGTCAGTCTGATAGCAATATGATCACGGAGTCGTACGACTCCGTGATCATACTGCTATCAGACTGACCAAGTATTCTCATTTATTCCCCAATAGATTGTGTCATCTCAAAGTATGATAACTGATTCATCAAGGGTCATCTACTCCAACCCTCTGCCTTGTAGGAATATGCAACTACATGACAAGGTTTTTCTGGGTCTCTGGACCATAATAAAGAACTGATTGATTTGCAACTAAACTAAACGATCATAGAATCACAGAATTGTAGAGTTGGAAGAGACCCCAAGGGCTATCCAGTTCAACCCCCCTGCTATGCAAGAACTCATAATCAAAGCACCCCAACAAATGGCCATCCAGCCTTTGTTTAAAAACATCCAAAAAAGAAGACTCCAAGGCAGTGTCTTCCACTGTTGAACAGCTCTTACTGTCAGGAAATTCTTCCTATTGTTGAGGAGGAATCTCTTTTCCTATAGCTTGCTCCATATTCTAGTTCCAACCTTTGTTTAAATACTGTGAAAAATGGAGAGTCCCCCAGGGAAGTCTATTCCACTGTCAAACACTCTTAGAGTTAAGAAGTTAACTCTTAGAGTTAAGAAGACCAAGTTATTATTATTATTTATATCCCGCCCCTTTAAGATCAATCGGGGCGGCTAACAACAATAAAATATTACATAATACAAACAAGTCAGATTCCCTCCCCCCTTAAAACATCATTAAATCAGTCCAAGTTAAAACTACAACATACAACACAACAATATTTTTTTAAAGAATGTAATGTTTAGGTGGAATCTCTTATATTTTAATTTAGATCCATAGGAAAAGAGGATCTAAGCAGGGCTGCTAAAAAGAGGGCTACTTGGAGGGCTTTAATTCGTGGGGTTGCCCCTGCCTTGCAGGAATATGCAACTAAACTAAAACGTTTTGCTAGTTCTCTGGGCTATAAGCTAACTTGACAGTACATGACAACATAAGACAGTGGACCCTTGATATCTGCTGAGGTTTGGTTCCAGGATCCCCCGTGGATATCAAAATCTGTAGATGTTCGTCCCATTAAATACAATGGCACAGTAAAATGATATCCTTTATATAAAATGGCTAAATTAAAGTTTGCTTTTTAGAATTTATACATCTTTTCAATATTTTTAAGCCGTGGATGCTTGAATCTGTGAATAAAGAATCCATGGATACGGAGAATTGACTATATATATATTCACTAAAAGTCAACATAGATTTCTCAGAAACAGACTTCCTGACAGTAAGATATGTTTGAGAGTGGAAGACACTCCCTCGGAGAATGGTGGAGTCTCCTTCTTTGGAGGTTTTTAAACAGAGGCTGGATGGCCATCTGTCAGGGATGGTTTGATTTTGAGTTCCTGCATGGCAGAATGGGGTTGGACTGGCATGAAGAAAGTGCAAAGGCAGGCTTAATGTTGAACATAAAGAAAACAAAAATAATGACCACTGAGGACCTTCACAAGTTCAACCTAGACAAGGAAGAAATAGAAATAGTCAAAGAGTTCCCATACCTGCGATCAAACACTGATAGGACGTTATCACACGGGGAGTCGCAGGGAGAAAGTGGAAATAAACGGGCATGAGCGGAAGACTTTAATTTACGGGATTTGCCCCGTTCTGCCTCGTCTGATAACTAAATTCAAATTTAAAAGGGGGTTAATTCGAACAAAAAACTGATCTTTTCATTTTCGGGATTTTTGAGGATTTGAAAAGATCAGGTTTTTGTTCGAATTAACCCCCTTTTAAATTCAAATTTAGTTATCAGACGAGGTGGAATGGGACAAATCCCATAAATTAAAGTCTTCCGCTCGTCTGGTTTATTTCTACTTTCTCCCCGCAACTCCCCGTGTGATAACGTCCATAGAAATGGGGACTGCAGTCAGGAAATCAGAATAAGATTAAAAATGGGGAAGATGGCTATGAAAGAACTAGAAAAGATCCTAAAATGCAAAGATATACAACTCAGCACAAAAGTTAGAATCATACAACATTGTATTCCCTGTTCCCATAGGTGGATGCGAGAGCTGGACAGTTAAGAAAGAAGATAGGAAGAAAATCAATTCCTTTGAGATAATGTGATGCTGGAAAAGAGTGCTGAGGATCTCATGGACAGCCAAAAGGACAAACAAATGGGTCCTAGAGCAGATCAAGCCGGAAACCTCCCTGGAAGAAGCCAAGATGACCAAACTGGGGCTGTCGTACTTTGGACACATCATGAGAAGAGAAGACTCTTTGGAAAAGACAATAATACTGGGAAAGGTGGAAAGAAGTAGGAAGAGAGGAAGGCCACATGCCAGATGGATGGACTCCAGGGTTGCAGGAATTAAGCAGAACAGTGGAGGACAGAGGGTCTTGGAGATTTCTCAGTCATAGGGGTCACCATGAGTCAAGATTTTGACTCAAGGGCAGTTAACAACAAACAACAACAATGATATGCCCCTAAAACAGGAATAGCAGTCTTTGGGCTTGCAGTATGGCAAAGTGCATGAAAGCTGTGCCATCCGTGTGTGCATGCACTGGTGTGACCCAAAGTACAGAGTTTCTTCCCTGAAATGTTCAAACAGGGAAGGAAACTGAAAAAGACCAAGCTGATTCTGAATGGAGCTGAAAAGAGTTTTCTTATGAATGAAAGAAGGAAGAGTATGGTGGGGAAGAAGGCAATGCTGCCCCTCAGTGGCCATATTGAGTAACTGCTGTGTGATATTGTTAATTACCTATTATCTTTCTGTGACCCCATGAATGAGAGACCTCCAGGTCCCCCTATCCTCAACTGCCCTGCTCAGCTCTTGCAGATTCATGGCTGTGACTTCTTTGATTGAATCTATCCATTTGATATCTAATCTTCCTCTTTTTTATTGCCGGCCTGGCCCACTCCCAGCCACCCTCCTCTGCCAGCCCAGCCACCTCTGCCATGCTGGATGTGC
>CM034701.1:391007650-391031217 GCA_020142125.1 Phrynosoma platyrhinos
TTGCAGGTTAAAAAGTAGTCTTATACGCAGGAAAATAAGGTACTTTTAATTATATTGTTTTTTAATGCTGTAAGCCGCCCTGAGTCCCAATCTTGGGAGAAGGGCGGGATATAAATAAATATCATCATCAAAATCATCATCATCTAGTTTATATGGGATAATTTAATCTATAAGGACTAATCTATATGGGATAATTTAAGATCAGTGGTTAGGAATAGGAAGTCAAGTGTCTGCCATATAGGAGTATGTTTGTATGTTTTTGTTGACTACTTGTGTTTTTATGTGTTTAATGTGTTTTATGTGTTTTAATTAATAAAATTCTTTTTAAAAAAAATATCATCATCATCATCATCTACACTTTGTAAACATAGCCTGAAGGTAATTTTATACAAAATTTTAAACACTTTTGTGCACGAAACAAGGTTTGTGTACATCGAACTGTCAGAAAGAAAAGGGTCACTATCGCTCAACCTCCCTGAAAAAAATGTTTCTGTTTTTGGAGCATTTTGGATTTTGAAATTCCAGATAAGGGAGACTCAGCCAAAGGAGATTCAACCATAAAACATCTCAATAATAAACTCTCCTGCTTACCCATCAAAAGCCTGCTGAAACAAAAAGGGGTTATATATGTTTTTGTGATTTTTTGGGGGGCTGTGAGGTCGTGTTCTAGAAGAATGTATTCCTGACATTTCACCTGCATTTGGGGCTGGCATCTTCAGAGAATGGCGGCATGGAAGTGTGTGGGTTATATATACACAGATTTACATGCTAATCCTCTCAACCAAGGGTCACACAGTATATATGCCCCACACACCTCCATGCCACCATTCTCTGAAAATGCCAGCCACAGATGCAGGCGAAACATCAGGAATACATTCTTCTAGAACAGGGGTAGGCAACCTTTCCCCTTTAAAGGCCAAGGGACTTCAACTCCCAGAATACCAGGAGCTACTGACCAACATGGGACTATTGGCCAACATGGCCTAGGCTTCTGGAAGCTGAAGTCCCTTGACCCTTAAAGGGGAAAGGGGTTTGCCTACCCCTGTTCTAGAACATGGCCTCACAGCCCAAAAAATCCACAAAAACCTATGGATGCCAGTTGTGAAAGCCTTCAACTTCACAAAAAGGGCTTTGCCTCCTAGCCAAAGAAAAACAGGGAAGGGGGCAGCCTAGTTCCAGAGGTTGGGAGCAGCCACTAAGAAGGCTCTGTCTCTCAAGTCCACACCAGCTGAGCCTCTGATGGTAGTGGGCCGAAGAGAAAGCCTTCTTCTGAAGATCTTACAGGTTTGTATGGGAGATACGGTTTTCCGTCTGGACCTAAGCTGTATAGGTTACATATTTGTAACTGCCATAGAAGATTCTGGGCATCTTCTTTAAAGCAACCCACTTGGGGAAGATGACTTCCTACCCATAGGAAGGGGGACTCCAGAGTGGCCCTCAAATACTCACAGGTCTACGAGGAAGCAGTGAGCCGCAGACAAGATCCACCAGTTACTCAGGATGGCCCCTCCGCAGAAATGTTTGCCTTCAGCTTGGATGCTGACCTGCCAGGGAAGGGTCTCCAAAGCAGTCACCGGCGTTCCTTCTTTGGCACGTGGCAGGGTCCATGAAGTGGCTTTGAATTCAGGGCCAAGGCCGCATGAAGAAATTGGAGAAGTCAGCAAGGGTGGCTTGTCTAGCAAGAAACAGTTGAATAAATTTGTTCATTCTCAAAATTGTGCCATTTTACAGGTTTCAGAAAGTGAGGCTGGTCTAGTTAGAACACTTTGGCCAAGGAAAAGATACTTTTAAAGCTATACCTTTTTTTAAAGTCCTGTAACTTGGCAAGCTCAATGGTTACTTCTTTCTGCTTGGAGGAATTAATACAAATGGGGAGGGGAACTATGAAAGAACTAAAAAAGATCCTAAAGAGCAAAGATATACCATAAACATGAAAGTTAGAATCGTACAGGCAATTGTACTCCCCGTTACCATGTATGGATGTGAGAAATGGACAAATAAGAAAACAGATAAAAAGAAAATAAATTCATTTGAGATATGGTGCTGGAAAAGAGTGCTGAGGATACCATGGACAGCCAAAAAGGCAAACAAACGGGTCCTTAGAGATCGCCCTGGAAGGTAAGATGATTAAATGGAGGCTGTCATACTTTGGCCACATCATGAGAAGGAAGGACTCATTGCAAAAGACAATAATGCTAGAAAGTAGAAAGAGAGGAAGATTACACACCAGATGGATGGACTCCATTAAGGAGGTCACAGGTATGGATCTGCAAAAACTAAGAAAAGTAGTGGAAGACAGGGAGTCTTGGAGATGTCTCATCCATAGGGTCACCATGAATCGAGACCAGCTCAAGACGGTTAACAACAAAATGTTGCATTACAAAAAAACCTTTGTAGCATAACCTTTCACAGACTGTGTCTACTTCACCAATCTATGGAAGCTTATGTCTCTAACTTCTTTCTTTCTCAGTTAATCTCAAAGGTGCTACAAGACCCCTTTGCGTACTGATCCAGATGAACACGGCTACGTCTCTGAACTCCCTCAACCTGGACACTATGCTCCTGTTCATGCAACCAAGAATTGCCTTGGCTTTTTTTTGGCTTCCGCATCACACTGTTGACTCATGTTTAACCTATGATCTAGATGCACAATGCTTCCCAGTGCCTGAACTTTTAGACAATTCCTGAATCCCACAGCTGACATGGCCAATGACCAAGGTCCACCAAGGTCCCCCAAGTCAAAGTTGGCCTTTGAGCTGATTTCTTTCTGCTCCTGTATACTGTACCAAGACTGTCGCCATTTTGAGAGGCATGGAACAAAGGCAAAGGCTTTTCACCCACCTGCATGGGAGATCCTCACAAAGGATGCTAGAAACAGGAGCACAAACAGCGGCATTTTAACCTCGTTCTAAAGAGGTCCCCTGTCTTCATGCTGCAAGAAGCAAACTCTTTAGCCCACCGTGTATGGACGAGAACCAATCACTTTGTCTCGAAGACGGATTGCCTACAATCCCACATTGCTACCCTACCAGGTGACATCACTTACCTACCTGTTCACCTCCGCTGAGATCACAATGGAATTCTGGGCCAGCCCCAGCAACCAGCTCAGTCCTAGGTGGCTCTTTCAGCCAGTCCTTCTGGCTCCTGGCAAATCCCAACACTTGGGAAAACATTACCGTTGGAGAGAGAAAAGCCAAGAATCTCCAAGTCATCCAAGCCTAGGGGATCATGGGAAGTGTAGTCCAGAAAATTAGTGCCTCTATTACTTTTCTGGACTTCATATGGAGCACAGAAGAAGACACCCCCCTCCCCAGCAGCTCTCAGTCCTTAGACAGGTATATATAGAGAGAGGTGCATCCTCAATAAGTGAGGTCCCAAGGCATTTAGGGATTTAAATATCATCACAAATACCTTGGACAGCCAGTCCTCCATATTCACAGATTCTGCAGCCACAGATTCCACCATCCATGACTTGAAAATATATATATTTTTTAAAAATCCAAAAAGCAAACCTTGATTTTGTCATTTTATATAAGGGATACCATTTGACTACCCCACTGTATCTAATGGGGCTTGAGCATTCACGGATTTTGGTATTTATGGGGGCTCCTTGAACCAAACCAAGGGCCCACTATATTCGGATTAGAAATATATTGGTAGACCGCTATGATAAATAGCTGTCTAGGTCTTCTGTATAAATAAAGGGTTCTGTTAGAGACCTGTAATGTAAACTATTGGCTCAGCCAAGGGAAGACATAGTGTGGCGTAGTGGTTTGAATGGTGTAGTGGATTGAATGTTGGTCTAGAACATCACATTCTTTCAAACTCAAGGGAATGCAGTGGCAAACGCTCTCTCAATAAATCTTGCTAAGAAAACCCTATCGCAAGTGGAGTCAACCTGAAGGTACTCAAGAACAACAACAAAAGGGTGAAAACTAAGGCACATTTTCTTTAAAACAAGTCCTACTTTGAAAATCTGAATAAACGGCAAGTACCAGCATGATGTAGTACTTTGAGTGTTGGGCTGTGACTCTGGATAGCAGGGTTTGAATCCCACTGGGTGACCTTGGGCAAGTCACACTCTCTCAGCCTCAGAGGATGGCAATGGCAAACCCCCCTCAGAAGAAATTTGCCAGGAAAATCCAGCGATAGGTTCACCTTAGGGTTGCCATAAGTGGGGAACAATTTGAAGGCACACAACAACAACAAACCAACAGGCACTTGTGTTTGCATATTGTTCCGGAAGTGTAAATTTGGTGAGTTTGCATCAAAGTGCAAACCACATACATTTCTTTGCTACCTTGAACTGAGACAGAGAAAGATAGAGAGAAAAAAATGTTCATCATGGCCAACATGACAGGATCTGCGGAAAAAATGGAACAGCAGCAACAGGTGACCTGCAAAAGGTGGAAGTTCTTTTTTCAGACTCTCTATCATCACAACACAGCTATTATTATGACAACTATTACACAAAAGTGGATTCCTCCTACAGATGTTATTTTAACTACAAAAAGAGAATGGGAGAGCAAAGAACATCCTGATCTAGGTCAACTTTCAGAGAAGGCTCCTGCAAATCCTTCTTTAAAGACACTTAAGAAGTAAATTGAAAGGTCCTCCAGAGAAATCAATGATTGAGAGCAAGGAACCAATTCAGGGAGGGAAATGGGGTGTCCAAGCTCTATAGTATCTCACCTCCTAAGCACCTCTTCCTCATGTCTTGTGTCTTTGGAACAAAAGCCAGCATCCTGTTAGTGATATACATAGGCACAAGTTGAATTATATGTTGAATTATATTTTTGGGCAATGCCCGACAGCTGGATCAAGCTGACGGCAGTGTGAATGGAGTTTTGCATGTCGAAACATTGTGCAAACAGGAGTGCATTAAAGTACCTCGATGCATTGCCCTTGCACAATGTACGCCGCACTTCCAAATTGGTTGCATGCCATCTGCATTGACCATTGACCCACATATGTTGTCCTTCATTGGTATTCATGTAACTCCATTGACAGATATTGGTAACTAGTAATTTACTTCTCCAAGGAAGCAATGATTAATTTTAGCAATTTTCTTTGCAGAGTGAGGAAATCTTTGGAATTTCCTCACTCTGCAAAGAAGATTGCTAAAATTTTGTACATTTTCTGCACAAGGAAACGGCATTTTCTGTGCACAAACTATGCAGTTTTTATGCAGTTTCTAGCTATGTAGGAGACTATACAGTGGGCCCTTGGTATCCTCTGGGCTTTAATTCCAGGACCCCTCACGGATACCAAAATCCATGGATGCTCAAGTCCCATTAAATACAATGGGGTAGTAAAATGGTATCCCTTATATAAAATGGCAAAATCCAAGTTTGCTTTGGAACTTACATATTTTTAAAAATATTTTCAAGCAGTGGATGTTGGAATCCATGGATAAAAAAAATCTGTGGATACAGAGGGCCAGTTGTATATAGTTTGGGACTTATTCTGTGCAAATTGCATGTGATAGTTTTGTGCATTTTCTGCACAAGGAAACGGCATTTTCTGTGCACAAAATAACATTTCTGCACCAAAATATTGACTGGCATCCTGTTAAGTCAGTTACAATGCCGTACATTAGACATAAGGCATTGTTACTGCATTGTATTCTCATTTGTGATCATGGCATTATTGCCATGGCTGCAAATGACCCTGAAACCCACCTTCCCAGTGATCCAGTGAGAAGAATCCTAGACTGACGAGAACCTTTGCAATTTGACACGTATTCTATGCAAAAATCCCAAGTGGTGTTGTGCAGAAAACAGCATTTTCTTCACAGAAAACAGAATTTTAAAATTATTTTTGCACACAAGATGCTGCAGTTGAGGATTATATGTGCAACATTTGCATGTGATGGTTTTGCACAGAGAATAGTCAGCCATCTGGTGCAATGGAGGCGTGTGTTGATGATGAGTGGGGTGTTTGTCTGGTTGTGGTATGTTAAGTTTTGTTCAATGTTTGCTATTGTTGTTGTTGTTGTTGTTGTTGTGTGTGCCTTTCCAATTTACGGCAACTCTATGGTGACCTGATCATGGCATTTTCTTGGCATGTTTCTTCGGGGGGGGGGGGATTGCCATTGCCACCCTCTGAGGCTGAGAGAGTGTGACTTACCCAAGATCACCCAGTGAGTTTTCATGGCCAAGCCGGGATGTAAACCCTGTTCTCCGGAGTCCTAGTCCTGTGCTCAAACCACTATGCCATGCTGTCTCCAGTTAAACTTTCCCCCTTGTATGTAGTTTTAGCCTATAAAATGTAGACACTTAATAAAGATAATCTTAAAACAATTTTAAAAAACTGTTTAATAAAATTGTTAAAAATCCACAAAATACAAAATTTAAAAAGCAACTAAACAATCAGAATTATTTTCTTAAAACCAGGTTAAAACAGATTAAAACACATACAGAGAGAGAGATACCAGCATAGGAATTAGCAACATCCAGCATGGAAGTTGGACCTTATATATTTAATCGTCAAATGCCTTTGGGGATAGAAAAGTCTTTGCTAGTCTGAGAAAAGAAAGCTTTCCCCTGTAAATATAAGGGGTTATTCAGTCAGTGAAAATAATCCAGGTAGAATCTGGGTTATATCTTTGTTGTTTAGATGCACTTCAAATGCATCCGACTATAACCTGGGATAATTGACGTTGGGCTTTTTCCCAAGTTTTCCTAAAAGATTTGCATTATTTGCAAAGAGGTTTTGGTCACAAATTCATGTGGAAATAAAGAAGATGCTAAAATTGAATTTAAAGACAAACTAAAGGTGTATCTTTTAGGAATAATGGATAAGGAACTAGAAAGAAAATACAGGAAGATTCTCTTGCAGCAAAGATGGTTTATGCTAGGAGCTGGAAAAAAGAAAATTGTCCATCAAAAATAGATTGGTATTGGAAATTATTGGACTACATAGAAATGGACAACCTGATATGTTTAATTAGAAACAAATTGGTAGACAGATTTAATGAGGATTATTATTATAGAAGAGATACAGTTTAACTTGAAGTTAAGTAGTAAATAGTGGAGGAAATCAGAAATCAGGGAAAACCAAAAGGAATAGTAAGGGAATAAAAATGTGGGCTGATAAATGACAGAAATGTGTGAGAAGAAGAAGAAACAGTTATAAGGAAATAAGACAAGGAGAAATATGAAGAGTACAAAAACAACAACAAAATAATATTAAACAAAAAAAATAAAATGTTGGGAATCTAAAGTCAATTAAACAACAAAAATAACTCAAGAACTAGATACTAGAAAGTTTGTTTTGTATATATATGCATGTATACAGGTGTTTATGGTGTTGTCAAAATGTTTGTTTAATTGGTAAGTAGTGATTGTTTTGAGTGTACAGTGGGTCCTTCCTATACGCGGGGGATCCGTACTGGATACACACACCCCTGCGTATGGGAAAAAAGGAGTAAGCTCAAACCCCATTAGTTTCTATGGCGGTGTGCTCCTGGTGCCAGAAGGCCATTTAGTTTGGGCACTCAATGCCTACAAGGTTTGTCATTCCTGCTCTAGCTGTTGTCATCATTCTGCCACCATGAACAGTAAATTCAAATTCATTCTGAAATTATCCAACAATTTGTTAGCAAATTCAATTCTATTCATTTCAGGCCCAAGTTAGATTAGGGATTTATTTCTCACTACCCTAACGTTACCCAGATCCCATCTGAATTTGGAATCTAAACAGGGTCTGCCCTAGTTAGATGGTGGTGGAACACCACCAACAAATACTAGGAGCTGTAAATTATATTTCGGAGGAAGGAACTGGCAAAACCACCTCTGAGTATTCCTTGCCTAAGAAAACCCTATGAAATTCATGGGGTCACCATAAGCTGACAGGTGGCTTGAAGGTATGCACGCACAGAGATGTCAAATTCATGGTAACAAAATCTGTTGTTACCCCTTATGACTGTTTGGAATACTCACTCTTCTTATATACTACTACTACTACTACTAATAATAATAATAATAATAATCCCGCCCCTCTGTGTAATGCAACTGGGGTGGCTTACAACACTAAAAATACACTTCATTTCATTTGGTCTTGGGCACAGTTCTGATTATCTGGCCCTTGAGGTCTCCTCCAAATCTATGATTCCATTCTTGCATGGAAACACCTTGGATCCTTTGCATTTTTCTACCTTGCATCAATACTTTTCCGTGCAATCCGGTGAAGCATGGTCTCCTTCATGAAATTTTATCTGCTTTAAAATGTGTTGTATTTGGTGCAACACGCTAACAAGGAAGAACCTCTTGAAATGCGTACAGAATGTGCCCATGGTGTTGTGACTAAGGGCACAATTTGCCAGGCGCTTCCTACAGGTGGGGCGGGATTATTATTATTAGTAGTAGTATTAGTATATAAGAAGAGTAAGTATTCCAAACAATCATAAGGGGTAACAACAGATTTTGTTACCATGAATTTGACATCTCTGTGCGAGCATACCTTCAAGCCACCTGTCAGCTTATGGTGACCCCATGAATTTCATAGGGTTTTCTTAGGCAAGGAATACTCAGATGCGGTTTTGCCAGTTCCTTCCTCTGAAATATAACAGATGGGGTGAAAAAGGGCAAGAAAATAAAGAGCAAATGACTAGGTGCATTGTAGGAAATGTATACAACAATCCCTGTTTTACTGGGCATGACCTGTCTGCAAACAGAGATAAATCAAGGAGGCAGGAGTCAGGGGGGAAGAGAGTGGAGGATAACATAAAGCAAAATGAAACATTTATTTTCTTGAATGAGAAAACCACCTCTGACATGGTTTATTTGAAGGCGTATTTGAAGTATCAGATCTGCTGGCGAATTCAAACTCTGGAAACACCCTCTTTGTGTTAAAGGATGGTGACTGCAAAGCTGTAATTTTACTGTTGTTCCTTGGAAACGAGCCTTCCCATGCCCAAGAGGTCTTGCTGAGAAGTTGGGTGAAAAAATTACCCCTTTCCCCAACCAATACGAAGCAGAGCGCTAAAGGCAGCACGAGCAAAGAACCTGCACCGTTATTATCCTCCATGCTCCCTTTCACTTCCTTTTCACCCCTGTGGCTGCAAAATTAGAGATAGTGCCGGTTTCCTTGACAGTGAACAAGAGAACAATTCCGAGGGATAATGTTTAACACAATGCATCCTTGTTACTATAGGAACCAGGCATTCCAAGCATGATGTTCAGGAGGGTCACCGGAGGGAAGGTAGAGTCATGCGCTAGAACTTGGCCAGTGGCAAACACCGCAAGACATAGGGTGGTGCATCTCTGAGCCAAAGGCCCATTCCCCCATCACCAAACTGCAGGGTAGAGTCAGTGTGTCCCGAAATGGTCATGCGGACCCAGATCCTCCATTGCTCTTATGCTCTGTAAATCTGCACTCTTGTAATACACGACAGTTGTGCTGCACCTAAGGTTGCCATATTCTAGTTCCTCATATCTGGGCATCTAGTTTGCATATTATGCAATTTATTCTCTTCATGCACATTATTAATTTGCATTCTGATTATGCAAATTCAACACATCACTGCATTTTTTTCTACCATTATATTTCAATCTCAGTACCAATACTAAGCTAAGAACTCTTTTTTTCCCCATCTCCCCCCATTTGGTATGAAGAGAGGGAGGCTTCTTAGCAGCCCCAGAGAGTGAAGGAACTCCCTTTACTCTCTGAAGGCTATTTGGAAGAGAGGTTCCACCATGCTGCCTAACCCTAGGCTCAAGTAGCTGACACAATCACCATACAACACACCATCTTTGCTTGCCTCCTTTCCTTTCCCGCCTTCTGGGTCTGTCGGGGGAAGTGGGGAGGGAATGGAAGAATCCGGTAGCAATGTGACCCCTGGGCAGGAGCAATGGGAGGCTGCAGGGTGGGATGGGGCTCCTGACAGTTTCCGACTTTATTGCCACTGCTGCATTTTAACCTATCCTGCAATGAAGGAGAAAACCAGGATTTACTGCTTCAACTGGTCCTGTCGGCCAGGACTGTGATGCCCTTGTCTTTAACTAAGGGCCTTTGCAAACTGCCAGAAATAGTGCAAATTGAGTCCACTTTTAGGGTTAGGGTTAGTGCTAGGGAATCATAGCAACTGCTTTTTTTCCCCTGAGACATTGAGCCTTCTCTGTCAGAGAGCTCTGGTGCCACAATAAAATACAGTTCCCATGATTCCCTAACCCTAACCCTTAAAGTAGACTCAATTTGCACTATTTCTAGCAGTCTGCAAAGGCCCTAACTCAATAACTAGGCTTCGCGGATGAACCAAAAAGAATTTATTGACAAGCTCAGCATGGTAGACAAGCTTTTGCCAGAACTGGTTGTAAAAACATAAGCACAAGCATTTAACCCCTTCACACTTAGCCCCCCTTCTCTGCCCATTCCCTCTCTAGGAGAGCCACTTTGAGGCTCAAATAACAAGCCTGCTTCTCCCTTCCCTGCCTCCCATTTCCAGCTCTTAAACTGAAACTGTTTCAACAACATTAACAACATATTCTCCAGTTATAATATCACTATGCCATACACCCTACAACCCAAACCATCATAACCAATAACCCATGACAGGGGACCCAGACAAGGACATATTTTGGTCCCTTCAATCTGGGATTTTCTGGGTTTTCCAGGACAAATGGCAATCCTACCTGCACCATCCTTTTGCTGGATAACAACACTGTGCAATCAATGGCATATCTGCCCATGTTCCTTCTTATTGTCCCATTATGCAATAAGAAATGCACATTGGCTATTACTGCAATCTCAGGGAAGAATGCAGTCCACTGAAGGCATTGATGATTAGTTATGCACCAGTCAAGAATGTGCAATGACATGTGCAACTGTTATATCTGTGGAATTCTGCTTATGCAACTGTGAAGTGAATACGGACATTACCCCATGCATAATAGAACTTAATGTGTGCAAAACTTCCAACAGCATCCACCTGTTAAGCCTGTGGCCAGTTCACAAAGCAACCCACATGAGGTTGTCCAGGCAGAGCAGATGGAAGTGGGCTGAAAGATGGCAAGGAGATTGATTTGCATAGTGGCGTTCCCAGCTGCAGCAAACTCAACAGAGAACTCAATTAGGGAGAGACCTGATCTGTATCCGACTGTGCAGTAGGATTAATCTCCCTGAATCTTCAAGCTCCTCCAAGGCCCTTTGCTGCTTGCAAACCCAGAAGCAACTCCAAGGTTTGGAGTTAACATATTTGAGGTAATAGCACAACACACCAATTTTTTTCATTAGCAGTTTACAGCCTTTATTGTATTGCATTTGATAACAGTCTCCTTATCAATCCAGACTAACACTTGGGTCAGCAGAACCTGTGAATCTTTTACTCTTCCACACGAGATCAATACCCATGTTTCAGAAATAAAGGAGATCTCTTCAACTCCAATAATCTCTTTTTCACCTGAGTAAGGGAGGTAGGTAGGAGACAGTCAATAATTTCTTGGCAATTCTTGCATGACACAGGTATTTGGGACAATTGCATAAAGCTATCAATGAGTGAAAGATCTCATAAAACTACAGGCTTTCTTTTTTTGTGCAACAGCAATCAGGGCCTGCAGCTCCCTCAAAGCCAAACATTTTCAGTTTTCACATTTCTTATCGGAAGATGCTGTTCTCAGGAGGGAAGCTACAAAAACAGCCCTTTACCACCTGCAAGATCCCATCCAAAATCCCTTTAGCTCAAGATGGGAATAATGTGGCCTTCCTGCTGTTGTTGGATTGCAGCTCCCAGCATTCCTCATCAGTCGTGGTACTGACCAGGGATAATGGGACATGTAGTCCAACAACATCTGGAGAATCACATGATTTCCATCCTTGATTTAGCCAAAACCAACTATTATAAGCATAAGCTATAAGCTGTGGCCACATGCTTTCAGAAAAGTGAAAGGGCTACTTAGATTAACATTTTGTAACTGGGCTCTAGCATTGCTTTGTAAGTATGTTTGGGAATTCAGAGTAAAAAAGCTGGAAAAGTTTGTATGTATGTAATTTTTATTTTTTCCTCATTTCTTGTGTATTTTGGCTTCATCTCACAAACATTTGTATCTTCTGTGATTTGAATAAATCTTCCAAATTAATTATACCTACAAATAGCTTCAGACCATCTTTAATAATAATTCTGCCACAGAGGACAAAGCAGAAACTCATTTTCAGAAAGTACCACTGTAGATGTGGGGAGGATGCACGTTTGACTGTTCCATTACTTTAAACAAAATAGGAATGATGGAAATTCTGTTTTCTAAGGGCCATTCAACTATTGGGAAAGGTTGGAGGAAATTCTGCTCTCTTTTCTGATGGTGGTTGAAATTCTGCAAATACTTTGGGGTAGGAGGGAGGATCATCTTTGTATGTAGAAAACTAGTGTACCAAAACTAGACTTGTACATCAGACTAGGCAGATTTTCTATATGTAGTGAGTGTGAGAAAATAATTCAAAAATGTTATTTCCTCTGCCTTGTTTTCTGAAGTGGTACAATCTACAGAGGACTCCAAACTAACCTCCATGTCAGCAAGGCAGGGAATCTGCACCAGGCTTTTGCCCAAACTTCAAAGGAAATACAGAAGCTGCTAAACTTGACTTCCTAGACATGTTCAGCACCTTGGATAACTCCTTTAAATTCTAGACTAAAACCTGGAGTGGATTGATCCACTGACATGGGGACTACCAGCTCCACCACTTGTGGTCTGACTTTCCATGGTAATTCATCTTTCAGCAAAGAGGTGCCACTGATTTCCTGATGCTCAAGGGCAATGATAATTAGAATTAAACTGTGAAACAAATCCAAAGTATATTCCTTTGCCATTCATATCTTGTTGGAAGGTTGGATCATGCTTTAATCTCCAAGAGGGCAGGAAACTCCAGTTCCTCCAAGTCCACAATAGCCATTAGGGTTCTTGCTTAGGTACTGCTGGTGATACTCTTCTGCGTAATAGAACTCCGGAGCCTCACGGATTTCGGTAGTGATGGGACCAAAGCCTTTCTCTGTTAATAGCTGCCAGAAATAAAGAATCTCATTAGAAACTGTTTGCTCCTATAGAAAAATCCATTTGCACAATTAGCAATGAACTATCAACAGGAGGAAGGAGATGAATATCGGATGGCAAGTAGTTTGGTTTTATTCCAGTCACAGCTGGTGGCTTCCATGTCATTGAAATACTGAATCTCCTCTGGATTTAAGTGTGAACTTTAAATAGCTATCCAAAGAGCTGAACCTATTTTGGATAGAGGCCATTTGGATAGCTCCTCCCAAGTTTAGGCCAGATTCACTGCCCCATTGACATGGAGAACACCAGCAGCCACTGCTTTGGGTTCAGTTCAAATTTGGATCAAGTCAAACTCAGTGGTTGGCCTTTGGGTAGTTACTCTCTTGTGGCCCCAGTTTGCTGTCTGTAAAATGGAAATTACAGACTTCATGAAGTTGCTGTAAAAAAGAAGTAAAGCTTGGTAACTATCCTAGGACCTTGGGATCTTCAGGAGACCCTTCTTCCAGTCCCACCATCTCCACAGCTATGGTTGGTGGGTGCACAAGATATGTCCTCCTCAATGGCTGCCCCAGAGTTCCTGGAACTCTGTCTAAAGGAGGCTAAAATGGCCCTCTCCATGCCACCATGATGTTTTCTGTTGGTAGGAGAAAACTTGTTTATTCCATAGGCTTTTAGAATGGAAGGATTTTGAGGAAAGGGTTCTAAGAGAGTGCTGTATTGTATTAAATTTGTGGTTTCAAATTGCTCATGTCATTTTAAGCACATGCTTTAAAATTCTTTAAAAAGTTTTAGTTCTATTTTAAGATTGACTTTTTGCATGTTCCTAATTATATTGGCGTCATTTTAATGCATAAGTGGCCTTGAGTTTGATCTCTGAGAAAGGCAGGGTACAAATAAACAACAACAATGATATCTTGTACATTTATTCTACTGATGATTGAGAAGAATGCACCCAGGAAACAATTAATTAATTCTTTATCTTTTTTTTATAATATCTCATTCCTAGGGACTAAAAAAGACTGGAAGGGCTAAAGTGACCCAGATGCTGTCTGAGAATGAGAAATGTAAGTGCTGCGTAAAGTGTTGTCTATTTGTCAGTTCCAGAAGGGCAGCAAAAACTTGTTCAACAGCCATGATTTCAGGATCTTTCCAAATGACAGAAATACAATACTATTACTACTACTATAGATGATGTTGATGTTATTCATTTATATCCTGCCTTTCTCCTGATAATGGGACTGAAGGCAGCTAACAACATAAAAATGATACAAATTAAAAACTGTATGAAGTCATTAATTAATACAAGTATAAATATAAGATTTATCAAAAAAGGATTCAACAATTTATAAAGTTAAAACATTAAACTTAAAAGACTACCTGTAAGCTTTAACAGCAGCACTGCACAGCATTAAAACCCCATCTGAGTCAGTTTCTGAAAGCCTGATAGCACACAAATGGAAGGTGAGCAAGGACGGGGCCCTCCTGGTCTCTCTGGGGAGGGAGTTCCAGAGTCTAGGAGCAGCCACTGAGAAGGCCCTCTCACTTGTTTCCACCAAAAGAGGCTGGGAAGGGTGGTGGGACAGAGAGAGAGAGAAAAGGATCTCTCCAGATGGCCTTAAGAATTCTAAATTCTAATATTGTAAGCCGCCCCGATTGCTCTGCAGAGGGGCGGGATATAAATAAAAAGTATTATTATTATTATTATTAAATGCTCATAAAGGATACATGGTCCTTCAAATAGCCTGGACCCAAGCAGTATAGGGCTTCATAGGTAAAAACCAAGCCTTTCAATTGTGGACCAGTTGCATCCCTGTAACCAGCCCCAGTTAACAGAAAGAGACACATTGTCCTTTATTCATGTCTCGTTTTATAAAATATTGGGATCCTGCCTTTCTTTCCCATTGAATGGGTCTCCCAACATAGCTAAGAAAATCAGATATTAAAAAAAAATAACCTATCATAACGACAGACAAAACAGCATGATTCAAAACAGCGGCAACATGCAACTTAATGTTAAGATCAGCACCAAAAGTAGAAAATTGTATTGGAGCCAATGCCAAAACGTAACAGGGGAAAACTGTTCAGTTCTTTTGCACCAAAAGCATGATTCTATAGTATGTCAGTTGTGGGTGGCACAACCAAGAATATCCCACCCAACCTCCTCACCAAGCAAACTCCCAATGCTGGTTGTAGAGTGAAGTAGGGCATCTGTTAGTGATCTGAGCAGGCAGGACAGGATCCTGGTTGACAACAAGTCTAATCCAGGCTCTCAGAGCCTGTTCATGTGGGGATTTTCTATTCAAGTGGCTGGACAATCTCTGCACCTTTAAACTTTAGCCAATGCTGCATCTATATTGTAGATATAATCCATTTTGACAGCAATGTAAGTGCCACGGCTCAGTGCTATGGAATTCTGGGAACTGTTGTTGGTTGTGGCATCTGCTCTGGTGCCACAACCAACTGCAGTTCCCAGAATTCCATAGCACTGAGCCATGGCACTTAAAGTGCTTTCAAACCAGATCATTTCTGCAGTGCGGATGCAACCTATGTTACAACTTCAGATTATTTTTATTATTTACCATCTATTTATTTAATTTACAATTTGTCTTTCTCCTACGAGGAGAATCAAGGTGGCTCACAGCACAGATTGTGACCAAGTACAGCGAAAAGACAGTGACTATCATAAAAATGAAAGGTTGTATTAAAAACAGCACACCATGTTACCAACAAAAAAGAGCAAAAACGTGGAACCACTAGTGATGGAAATTAAGAAAGAAAGTGTAAAAGTAAGGCTACTGTTGAACATTAAGGGGGGGGGGTAATAATGACCACAGACATTTTTATTAGTGACTGAAATGGTTGGGATCAAGTTTTCAGGTGATACAAAACTGAGAGGAATGGCTAACACATTGGAAGACAGAAACAGAATTCAAAATGACCTTGATAAAACAGAAAATTGGGCAGAAATTGGCAGAAATTCAACAGAGACAAATGCAAAATTCTACATTTAGCCACAAAAACCAAATGCACAGATATAGATGAAAGGATTCTTGGCTCAGCAGAACTAAATGTGAAAAGGACCTTGGCACAGCAGTGTGATGCTGTAGTAACACACTGCTACTAAACTGAAATAATAATAATAAAAAACAAACAAAATAGAAACCAGCACACAAACACATATACTCACCTATTTACTAAACCCACTTAAAAAAAAAGGAGAATACGGTGGGCCCTTGGTATCTACTGGAGTTTGGTTTCAAAACCCTCAAATAGATACCAAAATTTGTGGATGCTCAAATCCCGTTATATATAATGGCATATTAAAATGGCAAAAACAAGGTGTGCTTTTTGAAATTTGTATATATTTTCAAGCCGTGGATAAAGTATCTGTGGATACAAAGGGATTACTGTAGATGTACAGTAGTCTGCTAGAGAGCCTTGGAGCCTCGAAAAGTTACTCCTGCGCTGCAACTTCCAAAATCTCCCCGATGGCCATGCTGGCTGGGAGATTCTGGGATTGGTAATCCACAAAGGTAATATTCCCAAGCTCTGGGCAGAAGTACTGCTGAAGCAGCTGATGTTAATATTATGGATATGTTTCCTTGAATCAAGGGAACACAAGTTGTCAATGCAGGGGCAAGGGTTGGGAATGAAGAAAAAGGTGTTTGGAGGATTTTGTTTGTGAAAGATGGACTGGGCTGCTGGCATCAGAAAGTGGGGATTCTAAGGGGCTATACAGACAGCTCCTAAGGGGTGGCATCCTGCCACCCCTTTCCTTGCCGGATCAGGGCTGCGACAACCACACACCACAGCCCCGATCCAGCACTTTGCTTTAGAGGGATTGATCCTATTCCCCTATCTGCAGTGAGGACAGGCTACCAAGTAGATGAATTTCCCAAAGGGAAACAGCAAACTTGGTATTGATCAATGTGCTTCTTAGTCTTGCTCAAAATGGAGGCTATTTTGGAATTCTTCCTGGACAGAAGGTTGAAATGTAGGATATGTCCTGGAAAAGGAAAACATGCCCTCTCTGAACAATCTTACCTAGAAAATCCCATGATAGCACCACTTAGGTCACCCTGAGTGAATCAGAGCCCTCCAAAGGAGTTGTGGTTGGCTGGGTCAAATTTAAGCATCTTATCAATATCAAGTATCCTTAGGTGGTTCGAAGCAGCAGCAAATACGGTCACTTTTCTTTACATCCAGTAACCTGTGATCTAGAAACAGTGGGAAGCAATAGGATCAGGCAGGCAGAGACCTCTAGTTCACTTCTGTTCCTCTACAGGGAGGATAAAAAGGGGGCCTTTAGCCCTAGTCAGTCCCCTTGTAGCCTCCGTATTTGCTGCCAAATTGGCTTCCAACTTCACTTTTCTCCAAATATACAGCTGGCACCTATTGATCAGGGAAGGCTGCCTATAGTCTGATCTGTAGGTGCCATCTCCTGGCATTGGCCCACTGGCAAAGCATCTGCCAACACACAAAAAACAGAACTGTAGTTGGGACAGTCCCTTTGGAGTTTTAAGTAAAAGTGAGGAATCAAAATCCACGTTAGGGCTTAGGCGTTCCCTTCCTGCTACCAAGGGTGCAAAAGGTTTCTACAATGTGCTTGAGCAGAAATGGTGTTTTCCAGCCCTGAGGGATCTAAATATTCACTCAAGAGGTGAGCTGTGGCTATCTCCTGCCCAGAGGCCCCTTGCTATCTACCCTGATGGACAAAGAAACCTCTGGCTGTGTCCCTTTTGACCAGACCAAGGGACCGGCCAACATGCTACTTCAGAGCTTTAAGTAGAAGCGAGGAATTAAAAGTATCACTGGAATAAATCAGGAAGCCAGACTGTGTGCAAGATGCATTCAGCAAATCATCTCAAAAGAAGTTGATTGGGGGACCCTTGATGCTTTCTGTCTCCCTGGATGTGGTATCTCTGATACTCGAGTGAGCAAAGGAATATTAACCAGTATGCTTGAGTGTTTCTTTGAGTTTGGGGACTGGAATGTACTACCATTCTTTGTTGTTATTGGGCAGTCCTGAGCAACAAAGGATTGTCTCCCCAGTGTTGTATTTTTGAGAAGTTTTATCTCAAGAGGACCCACTGCTGGTGGGTGGGGGAGAGAAGGAGGGGGGAAATATGAAAGAAGGAAAATAAAGATGTGTGTGAAAGTGCTGGGGACTCTGAATAAAGTAGATCCTAAGAAATACCTGACATGCCTTGCATATGGATGAAGGGCATAACTGATAGGTTCTGAATCCTGGCCCTTTTGGATCAACTGGGGGGAAAACAGGGGATACCACCTTAAAATTTTGTGAAGCCTACATATTTATAGTCATACTCATGGTCCAACTGGCTTGATGGGATCTACACTGACTGGCAGAGAAACTCCAGTGCTTCAGATAAGTGGTCTCTTCCAGCTTTGCTTGAAGATGCCAGGGATTTAACTGGGACCTTTTGCATGCAACACTAGGCAAAGCTAGAGCCCTCCTTCCTATCTTTCTGCTCTGCCCTGGTTGGGTTGCAAACTGACTCTCTGATAGGTGGATGGTGGGAGATGCATAGGGCTAAGGGCACATTCATATAAAGACATGCACAATTTGCATGCACATTTTTTCCCATCCAGTTCTTTCTTCTTCATCACCCACCATGACCTACCCAAGAAAATGCTGAGAGGTATTTCTGAGTTTCAGTTTTGTTGATACTGCATGCCTTCAAGTTGTTTCTGACTTATGGAGACCCTAAAGTGGCCCAATCATGGGATTTTCTTGGCTTGGCTTTGCCTTCCTTTGCAGCTGAGAGAGTGTGATTTGCCAAAAGTCACCCAGCAGGTTTCCATGACCAAACAGGGATTCAATCCTTGGTTGCTGAGTTAGTCCAACACTTAAACCACTACAACACACTGGCCCTGAGTTTTTAGTTAACCTTCTGTCTATGGTTGTGATAGCTGGACAATGAAGAAAGATGTTAGGAAAAGAATCAGCTCATTTGAAATGCGGTGCTGGAGGAGAGTGCATGGATACCAGTGGGTTTCCATGGCCAAGCAGTGAATCGAACCCTGGTCTCCAGAGTCCTAGTCCAACAATCAAGCCATTATTCCACACTGGCTCCATGTCTCATCCTAACAGATATGAGAAAAAGTACAATCACATTGCTCACAGAAAGGTTCCCTTCCTCAAACTGTCCCCAGCTGACATTCTGGAAAAGAGACCAATCCAACTAATCCAGCAGAGTTTACTAAACACAAGAGGACCTTTTTAATGCCACTGGATAGCTGTTAATACTTGGCAACCATCCTGACCCATGTCCCTGGTGGTTGATTTCACTATACCACTGTCCTGTGCAGAGCTTGGAAAAAATCTTTTTTGGACTGCAACACACAAAATCCCCCAGCCAGCATGGCCAGAGTCTGTCTATGTAATGGCAACTAGACCACATTCACTCTCCTGTGATGTAGTTTGTGTGTTGTTGTGTGCCTTCAACTTGACTCTGGCTTATGGTGACATTACTGTAGGGTTTTCTTGGCAAGATTTCCTCAGAGGATGGCCTTTATGCAAGGCTGAATGACTTTGTGACTTGCCCAAGTGAGTTTCCATGACTGAGCAGGGATTCCAAACCTGGTCTTAATCTCAGCTCCCAAACTGCTGTACTGCAGTAGCTCTCTGTGATGTTATGTGCCATTTCTTAATAACAGGTTCCAAGCAAAATTTGGCACAATAGATTCACTTAGTGGAAACCAGCAGGTCTTTGTGGCAGATCAGTTGTAGCTCTCTGCTCCTTTGCCTGGGACAATGTGTTTGTTAGAAATCTTGATGGCTCACAGGGTCAGTCAACATATTTTAACAAAATGGATGTTTAGTACTGCATTCCCATTCTTTTAAAAAGTGTGTCCCTTGTTAACTCCATATCTCCTTCATTGCACCCTAATATATAAGGTTCAGTGGGATGCACCTGACACAGACTCTGAAGCAGAGCTTGGGAAAGATTCCTTTTTTGGACTACTGCTCCAGAATCCTCCAGCCACTCGAGCAGTTGCAGTCCAAAAAAGAACTTTTCCTAACCCCTGATCTTGCATCAGCAGCATCCTCCTGTGAAATCAGTGGCCCTGTATTTTAAGTCTATGTCTTACAGCTTGAGTGAACATCCTATTTTGAACTTCCAATAGCTTCAGTCAATTCCTGGCTTTGCAAATGTGTTAAAAGATTATCTGCTGTTTCTTTGCATTCTGTCACCACAAAGCTACCTTACCTCCTTTGTTCTACATTCCGGCCTGTCAGTTCTTTCTTTCCCCCTTTTCTTTTGCCTTGCAAGCCCTGCTGCCTGCATGCAAGCCACACAAGCCCAGTGGAGAGGGAGGCGTTGATCAGAAGGGCTTTGCTCATTTCCCTTTCTCTCTGGGCACAAAGACCCCAATGCTTGCTTGGCTCCGCTGTTCATTTGAAACCAACAACTGGAGCCAAGGCGACCAGATGAGACTGACATCTGTCTCTTCATTTCTTGCCAAGCCACTGCTGTTCCATGGCTGGCGGGGAGGAGAGGGGCAGCAAATGCCAAGTTCTCTTGGAAAGGCATTGTACATTCCTCACACTCTTCTTCTCCCCACTCCCCCGGCCCCACCATCTCACCTGCTTCTTTTCTAAGATGCATCAACGGCTTCTGCAGCCCAAGATAGGCTCCTGTCTGGAAAGATGTAAGGAAGAACTTGTTGCTGTTGTCATCATGTGCCTTCAAGTTGACTCTGACTTGTGGCAGACCCTTCCTAGATTTTTCTTGGCAAGATTTGTTTAAAGGACGTTATCTACTGCCTCCTTATTGTGCTGAGAGAGTGTGGCTTACCCAAGATTACCACGTGGGTTTACTGAGGAGGAATTCAAACTCTGGTCTCCTGGAAGTCTGGTCCAACACTCATACCACAACACTGCACTGTCTCAGAGGAAGAACTACTGAAATTACTGGGGAATGGAGAAAGTATTTGATGAGCAAAGAACATGAAGTTCCTATGTTTAGCCTGGTGTGGGGGGCAATGGGAGCCAAGAAGCAATAAAATGGGGTTCAATTGTGGGGTCAAGTGCCCCCATAAGTCCCTTTGAGAGTGCACAAGGAGAGAGGAGCATTTTCAGCCAAAAAGAGTCTGCAGCTGTGAGAACAGTTTTGAGCAGACCAACTGGGCATTGGATGTTAAATACTAAACAGAGTAGAACTCTTCAACTCTTCAACAGTGTCCCTCCAGTAGTTGTACCTGTACTCCAGCTACTCCCTGCATCACTGCAAGAAGTCAAACATATCTAGAGGGAGGCCAAGATGATAAAGCATCTAGAAAGCAAAGGCCTAAAGAGAAAGGGTTGAGAGAGTTTGGCATGTTTACCCTGGAGAAGAGAAGACAGAGAGGTTGGTACATCTATTTTTAAATATCTAGAGCTAGTAGGTGAAAGATGGATGGTGCTTCTTTATTGCTGCTCCAGAGGGTATGACCCAACCAGTGGATTCAAATGAAAAGAAAGGAGACTGCAATTAAACATTAGTAAGAATCTCTTGACAAGAAGAGCTCTTTGACAATGGAAAAGATTGCTGCAGAAGGTGGTTGGCTTATCCTCACTGGAGGTTTTAAACAGGGGTTGGATAGACTTTTTAACAGTGGATTCCTCCACTGGCAGGAGGTAGGATGAACTGACTCTAGTATTTATATATGTGACTGGGCAGTGAACTCTAGAAAGCTGTCTCTGCACTTTCCATATACCTGGCTTGTTTGGTAAATTGCACAAGTATTGCTTTAGTTTTCACTTGTGAGGTAATAATATCTCAGGCCTGGAAAATAGGATTTCTGAATACCGTACGAATGGATAGAAATGATCAATAATGAACAGTAATTAAAGGAGGGACTGATTGTGTATCTTTGCCTTTGTTGGGTTCATATTTCTTTTGCTGGATTAGCTGTGGTGGTTATTTGCATTCAAACTTCCTGACAGTAAAATGGATGGCCATAAGTTGGGATTGTGCTTTGACTGTGTCCCTCCAAGAAAGAATGAGATTGGACTGGATAGCCCTTGGGGTCTCTTCCAACTCTATGATTTTATGATTTTAAGTCTTTTCTGACTTAACTAAAGGGGACATTATCACACTGGTCTTTAAACACACTGGTCTTTGGAGGTCTTTAAACAGAGGCTGGATGGCCATCTGTCGGGGATGCTATGATTTTGAGTTCCTGCATGGCAGAAGGGGGTTGGACTGGATGGCCCTTGTGGTCTCTTCCAACTCTATGATTCTATGAGGGTTTTCATGGCAATATTTCTTCAAAAGATTTTTGCAATTGCCTTCCTTGAAAGCTGCAAAAGTGCAACTTGTTCAAGGTAACCCAGTGGGTTTCCATGCCTGAATGATTATTTGAACCCTGGTCTCCTGGAGTTCTTCTTGAACATCCAAACCACTACACCATACTGACTAGCCAGGGATAGTGTATCTATATTATTATTATTATTATTATTATTATTATTATTATTATTATTATTATTATTATTCTCAGGTTCATATCAGCTTTTCATGCATTCATGTATCATTATCTTCTCTCCTGTTTTCACACAAAACATGTGATTAACAAGGGAGGAGGGGGGAATGGAGAATCTGCACAAAAATATGAATACATTTAGATATAGCAATAGCAGCTTCATTTATATACCGCTTCATACCGCACTATGCAGATATGCATTTTTGAGTCTATTTTCTAAAATAAATTGCTCTTGTTTTCTAAAATAAATAGTTCTTCGCTGCTATGTGCTATCAAGTTGGCTTCAATTTATGGTGACCTGATAAATTGAAGACCTCCATAAGCCTCTGCCATCAACAGTCCTGCTCAGGTTTTGCAAGCTGTGGTTTTCCTTTAATGAATCAATTCATCTGTAATGTGGCCTTCCTCTTTACCTACAGCATTATACACATATATCGTATATACTCAACTATACATTAATGTCATGTATATGTCCAGGGCAGTTTTGAGGCAAAAAATTATGGATTTTGATATGACCTGTGGATAAGTCAAGGGTACAATTTATGGGCATGTAACAAAGGATCTAAAGGATGAAGCAAGGAAAACAATGCCCAAGAATATACAAGATTCCAGCAGGCATAACTGTTTGTGCTCACCTTAAAGGCTGCATAGGTGAGACAGCAGAGGCAGGTCAGTGCTTCCAGGACAGATTACACTCTTGCCTTTCACCAGGGGAAAGTTCATTTTTAATAACAGTTAAAGTACAGTACTTACATTGACCCATGGATATGTCGACTCAGGTTTTTTGGATCATTTTCTGGACTAACATTTCTAGACTTATACAAGCGTATATACAGTAAATGCAGTCTTTTTAAAAAATAGAAAAGATCCTAAAATGCAAAGATATACAACTGAGCACAAAAGTTAGAATCATACAAGCCATTGTATTCCCTATTATCATGGATGGATGTGAGAACTGGACAGTTAAGAAAGATGATAGGAAGAAAATCAACTCCTCTGAGATATGGTGCTGGAAAAGAGTGCTGATGATCCCATGGACAGCAAATGGGTCCCAGAGCAGATCAAACTGGAAACCTCCCTGGAAGCCAAGATGAC
>CM034701.1:391031317-391048535 GCA_020142125.1 Phrynosoma platyrhinos
CCAACTGACCAGCTGAGGTGGCGACGCGAGTGGGAGCCGAGGCGGAGGTGCCGGGGCCGCCGGGGACCAACACCTTCCCCACCAACACATTTGTGACTGTAACGTGGCTGGAGAGACTGGGAGGAGCTTAAAACCCTTCCCTAGCAAAATCTTCCCCAGCAATAACGTTACTATGTATTGTAGTGCATTTGTATTTTATACTGTATATTGTGTATTTTTAATAACTGTTTAAATTGTTTGTCGGTTTTGGTTTTGAGGGGTGGGTTTGGGTGGGGCTGGGAAGAAGGGATGGGCGCTGTATTAATGTTATATGATATTATTAATTTGTTGTATTATATTATGTTGTTCACCGCCTAGATTGGCTAGCCAGAGGGGTGGTATATAAATAAATCGTATTATTATTATTATTATTATTATTAGTCATAGGGCCGCCATGAGTTAAGATTAACTCAAGGGCAGTGAACAGCAAATGCATCTGTGAATGTATTGTATCACAGAATATATGTTTTGAAACACATTTTAGCTTGGGCATTTTGAGCCAAGAAATACATCATGTAATTCAGAGAAGTGCACAATCTGAAGAGTAATTACATTCTGGAGCACCCATTAACCAGAGAGGTGCAGATTGTGTCAGTTCACACTGAAAATCTTGAAGGCTGTAGCACCCCCAGTGCCAGCAGATGGTGGACACCATTCCACAGCTGGCAGTGGTTCAAGGAGGGTGACGAATAACAAAATCTCACTCTATGTAGGGCAAAGAACATTTTATATAAGAACAATGGGTCTGCATCAGACCACAGGCCTACTAATTCTTGTGTTCCCACAGTATTACAATTCAGAGAAGCCCCAAAGCTCATAAGCATGTGCTCAATACTACTCTTCTGCCTGTTCCCTCAAGCATCTGATATTCACAGGGATACTAACATTACAGGTTACTGATAGTTGCACAGCCCAGAGTATTCTGGCTCCAAAGCTGTCCCAATGTCCCCCTAATGCCTTGGGCACTCTGTTGCAACACACGTGTCCTGTTGTGCTTCTTGGCACCAGCACTGCTGGCAAGAAGCTTCCAAGTTTCAGTGTGAACGTTAAAGGTACTGCCCAAGGTACCTTTATTAATCCACTTTATTAGTACCGTCATTAATCCACTTGTAAGTCGCTCTGATAGCCTTTGGCTGAAGAGCGGGGTATAAATACTTCATATTATTATTATTATTATTATAAGGTGTATATCCAGGACTATTGTCTGGGGGGACAGGGTTTGGCATCCTGGGTATATCCAGGACTAAAACTCAAAATGAATTCACCAGCCCCATCGACAGGGAAGCCACCGCCCGCCATCTCCGTAACCAACATTATCACTCAATGGGCTTGTCAAGACTGATCTAAAGAGGGATAAGTTATCCCAGTATAGCTTCTTGGGTTTTGCTGGGTTCTGTCCAACTGTTCTTGTTCCGTTCTTTTTAGGGATTGTTTGTAGTGATTTCTTGGATCTGTACTACGGCTATAGTGCACAAGTGTAATTTCACTTGATGACACTCTTGTCATCATTGATCCACTGATGCACTTATATACCGTAACTCTTTTAAAAGAGAAAGAGGAGAAGGATATTTGTTTCAATATATCTCAGAATTAAAAAGAAACCCACTTAAGAGTAGAAATAAAAAACTTCAGCTGATGAAGGGAATTGCCAGAAAATAGGACAACAAAAATATCATTTGGATATATATATATATATATATATATATATATATATATATATATATATAGCAATGAATACCTCAATTTCCTGACACATTCATCCTGTTGGGAGGAGCCCCAAAGTCTAAGACTGTTGTACGTCAGTTTCCCAGAGCCAACTTAAAACAACTACAGTGGCTATCAAGATTGCTGGAAGACCACTAAGTCTTGGGCCTGTTTAAGGAATCAAATATCTTAAATTAAAACGGCCTGCCTAAAGTATCAGTTCAAAATATTCTGTTGCTCCTTTCAAAATATTCAGGATGTTGTCATCAGGGCTATCTAGCCATTTAATGCATGGTTCCTTCAGCAGACTGGTGCACGTGTGTGTGTATGTAAGCTTTTGCTCTGTCTCCTACATTGCAAATGAAGTTAGAGACTGTGAAAGTTCATATTGCAACCCAGGACCTGCTTGCCATTGATCTTCCACAAGAAACTAAGTTACTGTGTAAAAACAACCGCAACTACCACCACCACCACAACAACAACAACAAAAAAACCCAGGCTTCTGCTTGCGTGTGCCTCTTTGCATCTACATCAATATGTGCGAGAAGAAGGGCTGCTTTGTAGAGGAACTTGCCAACCAACCCACTTTTGGCGCCATCTGCTCAGAAGAGAGTGAGCACCTGTTAGGAGCAGCTGCTGAACGTGGAACGTAGGTAAGAGAGAAATCAGTTTCATTCTCGACTTGGCCTGCTTGCAGGTAACACATGGCCCTCACCAACGGGAATGCCAACTGTTCCCTTTTAAGCTTGTCCTAATTAGGAAGTGGAGAGTGCTGTGAAATCTCAAAACTGTTCCCTTAGATTATTACAGGAACTTTCAAGAGAAGCATGGCGGCAGGCCTCCTCCCTCTCCCTGATGCCAGCATCAGTTGTTCTTTTTGTGATAATGACAAAGTATTGGGTGGGAAAGGGAGGGCAGGGATGAAAAGAGCATCCCAAACTTTCTTTCACACCCTGAACTCTGCCTCTTCCCCCTTTGTGGCAGCCTCTAGCACTCTTTTGGCAATCCCAGCGCAGGCAGACACCTCCCACCCTCTCGGCTTTCATTCATGATCTAATCAGAGATTTTAAAAGATCGCCTCCTTTTTTTCTTTCAGAGGGATCATTTCTGCATTCATTTCAAAGGAGCATTTGATTACATGCGCACCTATGTGGGGATCTTGGATGGCCACGAAAACTGCAAAGGGGACAGCAGTTTCTCCCTGACCCTCCAAAGAGCAAAAGAAGATAATATGGGCTATGATGGATCAAGCCCAACAACTTGGATGTTTCCCCCCCACCTTCATGTTAAAATGCAAAGGTGGAAATGAAAGACTTGGCCAGGCTCAGAGAACTCCAGACAAGTGAGCTCTGTTGTGGCAATCTGTGATCCTCCCTGTCATTTCCTCTACATATTTAGAAAGGGCTGAGAAAATTGCCAGGAGGCAACAAGCCGTCCCAGTGCCTTAAGATGCACATCCTGGCACACCGGGAATCAGGGGTTAGCGCTATCAGGCATCTCTCAAGGTTTACACCCAGCTCAGTGCAAACTCCCATGGCCCTTAACTCTCTCTCTGCTTCCTCTCCTTCCTCCTTCCCTGTTGCTACCTACCCACCTGACTTCCAAAAATATCTAGTTATAGAGCCAAACAGAGCTGCAACCACCAGCCATGCCCTTTCCTCTGGATGATAGTCAGGACTTGACCCAGAGGGACAGGGAAAGCCAATAGGCAGCAACAACAGTGATGAAGAAGGAATGGGAGAGGGAAGCGGGATGAAAATCTCTCAAAAAGTCATCTTGCCTGAAGGTCCCCAATCCCTAAAGCTAACACAGGATTCTCCCTGCACAGTCTTATCCATCCTCAATACCACAGGATGACAAAATGATAAAAGCACTGTTTATATTTTTGTGTACCTCTGAGCCTGGAAAAGTCTCTCCCTCTCTGGACTGCAACTCCTGGAACCCCTTAGCCAGGTTATGGGAGCTGTAGTCCAAACAGTGATTTTGCTAAGCTCTAGGAAACATTGGCATTAAACTCTGGATCAGCTGCAAGGGCTCAAGCCTTAGAGAAGGGGTGGTGCTTTTTCTTTTTTAAAATAGAAATTACTGTGAAAGAGGAAATTCAACACCAAGGATGACTCCCTTCCCATGCAAGGGTTCCTCTCCTCCATCCTGGCTGTGTCCTTATGTGAGCCTGTAAGTGTCATGATTTGATCTACAAGAGTCTGTCCATCTCTTTGCTTCTAATCTCAGGACCACGTAGAGCTCCCAAATGAATTATGCACTCCCTGTTTGCACTTTCCAAGCCAATTCCATTATCTTGCTGGGCACACCTGGCATCTATGAGACAGATTTCCCTTCATCGAAGTGTGCAGGCAACTGTTTGTGCTTGGAGACAGAGGGAGTATTAAATCAGAACGGAGGTACTGACAGCCCTTCCTGTGCATTTCCCGTGGCCGCCTTTGCAGGTAATGGGAGAAAGGGGTAGATTTGCACTGGCATAAAGAAGTCTCCCTGTTTTGCAACAAGGTTAGGAAAGATTTGTGGCTGGTATGACTCCTGAGTCAGGCCACTGTGTCATACTCCTCACAGAAACACTAGGCCCTGCAGTGAAATGGATGCCAAAGAAGAATAGGACATTTTTGGTTGTGGCCCCTCTTGGGTAAGCCCAACAATCCTGTCTTTGCAGATACCTATTACATGTCAGCTGAAGACACTGCTCCGTCCTCAGGCTTTCAAGGGAGTTTAGTGCACCTTGATGATTTTCATTATTTTCAGCTACTCCTAGTTCTGTTTCCTTGTTGGACTCTCCCCCATCCATTGTCTGATTCTTAAACCGTACAAGGTCTGCATGTGCAGCTCTGTGTCCTCTCACTGCCTGGTAACTGTCAAACCTCAGAGGGGCTTCTGCTGCTTTTACTTATCAGCAGAGAAGGGACGGAAACAATTTAGATTATAGAGAAGTAACTGATCTCAGCTCAGCTGGGCGAGAGAAATGAGGATGCACTCTCGAATGGAGTGTTCCATCTTTTCGTTTCCCCAGGAGCCCAGAGTAGCTGGATCTTCATGGTTTGAATTTCCTTTCCTTCTTCCTTCTGGTAAGAAGAAGCACCAGGAGCCCTTCCTGGGGTCAGATAGTAGTTGGCGTCAGAGGATTTTGGATACGTGCAAGGACAAAAGAATCGCCTCACCAAAAAGGGGACTTATGGACAAGAAAGCTGCATTGAGGTGCACAAAATCAGTACCAGGTTCATAGAATCACAGAGTTGGAAGGAGCTCCGTACACTGAGTCCAATCCATTGCTCAATGCAGGAACTTTATCTACAGCCTCCTCAGCAGGCAGCTGCCTAGCCTTTTTTTGAAGATGTCCAGAGAGAGAGAGAGAGAGAGCCCACCATTTCTCTAGGCAATTGGTTCCATTGCCCAACCACTCTTACCAATAAGAGTTCCTTCTCATATTCAGTCAAAACCTACCCTACTATAACTTAAAATCATTAAACCTGATTCTATCTGCTGGAGTAACAGAAAACAAACCTGCACTCTCCCCTCTGTGACAGTTTCTTACTTTCATATGAAATGGACACACACCAATCCTGTGTTGTTCTATCAGCCATAGGTGAGGCTCATGGCAATCAAGATTCAAAACTATACAACTGGAGAGGTTAGGTAGGTCATATCAATACAACCAAAGCATGAAAGGGGAGTAAGACAAAACATCCAGCTTACTGAAGCCATATAGTTATAGAAACAGGGCATTGAAAAATAGGATGGAAAAGAACTAAACCCATGTATCCAGCTTCTGCTCCATGGATTTCTGTATAAACAGTGGCACCATCAAGAAATTAACTGAGAATTTATCTTGAGGAAGTTTTTGATCCCTAATTTACATACAGGAATTAGTACATATCCAATCCTGAGTGATTTTTCACAATAACTTTAGTACCTGGAAACCAACTATCTAAGGAAACAAACTCATTCAGCCACTTCAAAATATCAGAACCCCTGCCAAACTGGCAATACTGTAGATTGTAGATCTGTAGGTGTAGATGCTGCTATCCTATAGAAAAATTAGGAAACCGCTTCCCTTAAACTGCTCTAGAAGTGTCATAAGCAACTAAGAAAGGGTTTGAAGTCTCCTTCTCTGATTTAGAGAACAAAGAATGAAGGTTTGCTTGTTGGTTGCTGCCAAAGAAAAGGGAGAAACAACAACAGCAGCCGCCTAGACCCTGAATAAATTCCCTCCCTATGGGACAAATGACATTTGCTCAAATACATCTGTTGTCAAGAATGCAGTCTGAAATGTCTACTGAAAAATCCACAGACTACAGTTATAGCCAGAACCTCAGCTAACATGCCCAAATGCTGGAATGATCTAAAAGCTCTGATAATAGGCAGGATGACCATATAATCTCAATGTTGAAAGCTAAGCCCAGGTTTCATTCACAGCTATGAAACAATAATGTGAGGAAACACCAATCTATTAGGGAATAACTCAGAATTTTTCAGAGTCAGGAAGAATCTCTTATTGACTTACAAAATTTCAGCCATCTAGAGGAGCTAACAGACACTTCTGCTACTACTCTTGAATGCTTTCTTTGGCTTCCCCACACTGGCATAAAAGGGCAACTTGTAGACCTTGGGCTACTAGTTTCCAACTCTGTTATGCATGTGGGTGTGTGCGCGCGCGCACGCCTTCAAGTTATTTCTGACTTATGGCAAGCCTAAGGTGAACCTATCACAGGGTGTTCTTGGCAAGGTTCTTCAGAGGGGGGTTGCCATTGCCATCCCCTAAGGTTGAGAGGCTGTGACTTGCCCAAGGACACCCAGTGGGTTTTCATGGCCGAGCAGGAATTCAAACCCTGCTCTCCAGAGTCATAGTCCAACTCTCAAACCACTATACCATACTACCTGAGAGATGTACTTAGGAGTAAATATTACTGAGCTCAAGGGAACTCACTTCCTAGAACTGAGCTGCAGAAGCTGCATGTTACTCAGAGACAATCCTCACACTGTTCAATGGGGTTGATTCCTTGCTGAACAAGCTAGAAGTCTAGAGCAACATTGATGGAAGACTAGGAGCAAGTCTGACAGAAGATGGGCTAGAGAGAGCCTAGTTGAGTGACAGTGTGGGCAGTAAATAAATTATTTTTTTGCTGCCACCACTACATCTGCAAGGAGCTGTCCAGCAGAGCATTTCAAGCACTCAGAGATTTATTACATACTGATCCCCAAACAGAAAATGCAGACCACTGACAGCCAGTTGTGAAGAGTTCACATGCCACCTTGCAAATAAAATTGCTCAGATCAACTCTGACTTGGATGACTTCCAATGGATGCAATCCCGGCTCCTACTTTATTGTTATTGGATACTTTTCAAGTTGTGCAGCCTGAGGATGTGGACAAGATCCTTGGAGAAGTGAGAGCCACCACATTTGTGCTAGACCCTTGCCCATCCTGGCTTATTAAACAGGAAAGAGGAGGACTTGGGATGAAGGAGGTAGTCAGTGTCTCCCTACAACAAGACAGAGTTCCAACTTGCTTAAAGAAGGCAATTGTGAGGCTTCTATTGAAAACACCACCCCTGAATCCCTTCAAGGGTTCCTGGATGAAAGAGAATTATCTATATCAGTGATTTCCAAACTTTGGTTCTCCAGATGTTTTGAACTTCAGATGCCAGAAATCCTTACTGCTGGTCAAACTGGCTTGGGCTTCTGGGAGCTGAGGTCCAAAACACCTGGAGGACCAATGTCAAGATCAATTTCAATCTGGCTTCAGGCTTCGTTACGGGATGGAGAGAGCTTTGGTCCTTTTGGTGGATGACTTATGCAGGGGACTGAACTGGGGGAGTGTGTCCCTGTTGGTTCTGCTGGACTTCTCTGTGGCTTTCCTTCTGGGCACATTGCTGGAATGGGAATGGGAGGCACTGTTTTACAGTGGCTCCATTCCTCCTGGGAACGGTGAACTCAGAAGGTGATGCTGGGAATTCCTATTCAGCCCCTGGCCATCTGGCCTTTGTAGATCCTCAGGGTTCTGTTTTGTTCTGCATGCTATTTAATAATAAATATGAAACCACTGGGAGAGGTTTGGAGTTTTGGGATGCAGTGCCAGCAATATGTGGATGACATGCACCTGTACTACTCCTTTCCACCTGAATCCAAGAAGGGTATCTTGGTTCTAAACTAGTGCTTGGATACTATGATTAGTTTAATATTCACATTTTATATGTTTTTAATTGTATTATTTTTAAGAGTCGTAGAGTCATATAACCATAAAGTTGCATCCCATAAGCTATGAAGTCCAACTCCCTACTCAGTGCAGGACTTCCAGCTAAAGTATCCTCACCAGGTAGCTGTCCAGCCTCTTTTACAAGACATCTGGAGAAGGAGACCACACTACTTTGCTAGGCAATTGGTTCCATTGCCAAACAGCTCTTACTGTCAAGATCTGTAACTGCAGATCATTATACCTCGTCCTACCTACTTTAAATTGTTAGCCACTTTGAGTTCCAATTTGAGGAAAGCCAGGATACAAATAAATATAATAATAATGACAACAACCAGCACTGCTACCATTACAGGTATAATTTCTAAGCAGAAGAGTATGTGGTTGATTGGTAAGGATGCAATCTGATGCCCATCTATCCAGGCAAAAGACTTATTGAACACATAGAATCTTAGAGTTGGAAGGGGTTGCGAAGACCATGTAGTTCAACCATCTGCCCTGCAGGAATACACAACTAAACCACTAGCAAGAAACGCCCATTCAGTCCCTGTTTAAAGACCTCCAAAGAAGGTATTTGGAGTGATAACAGATAACAAATTATCTGAGGGAGCCCTTTTGGTGCAGCGGTTAAATGCCAGTACCACAGCCACAAGGTTGTGAGTTCGATCGCAGGGCTCCAAGGTTGACTCAGCCTTCCATCCTTTCATAGGTCGGTAACATGAGTACCCAGCTTATTGGGGGCAACTGGTACACAGATTGGAAACCTCTTACAGAGTGCTGAGTTCACTATTAAGCAGAATATAAATGTAAATGCTCTTGCTATATTGCTATAACAAATAAGTGATAACAGTAGTAATAACAGGTCTCAGTAACTTATAGAGATCTGCTGATGTATTCAACCTATGGAACTGTATATTTTTTTATGGAGAACATAGAAGGGGGGTAGGCAGAGGGTTTTTCTAACTTCAAGGTAGATTCTTTCTTTTTTTAAAGATGGGGAGGATGTTTTCTGTTCTAAGGTTCCCTGTCATTGCTAAAACTCTGGCTGAACTGAAGAATCCTCCCCTTGCATGCTGTTAGAGTTTCGGTTCTGCTGGCATCTCTGTCTCTGAGAGGACAAGGCAGCAAGCAGAGCGCTCGGCAGCTGAGAACACACAGATTTGGAAGCAGCAGGCCAGACCAGATGGAGGAACAATTACTGACACCAAAAGTTACCGTCTTTTAAAAATCTTGGCATTTCAAACAACGGGGAGGAGGATAAGGAAGGATAAAAGGCACATGAAAATGGTTTGGGCTTGCTCTAAGCTGATCTTTCTTATTTCATCATCTCATATATTTTTTTCCTTAATAGAAGCTGGGAAAGAGTTAACTCTTCCTCAAATAAAAAGCCAGTGTATAAGAGGAATGTGATGCCAAGCAGGCTCAAGGAAGGGTTGGTTGATTTTTTTTTCTTGATTGCTTTGGTCTCTCCCCCTTTTCCTACATCAAGAAGCTAATTTATCCAGCAGTGGGAATGTTGACTCATTTACCACTCCCCATCCCCACCCCATCCTGCACTTGAGGCTGCATCCAAATCTTGTTAAAAAGGAAGTTCTCAGTCTGTTACACTAAAGCTAGAGGTGAAGAAAAAAAAACATCGCAATCCTGTGACTGGAATGGAGCAATTGTAGTTAATTGCCCTTGAGTACACTTTAGCTCATGGCTACTCTGTACATGGTGTTGAATGATTTTTAATAGTGCATGTGTTGTTAGGGCAGTTAAAGTGATCTCAAACTGGATTATTTCTACAGCATGTTTTGGGCCTAGAAATCTGGGAGTTGTTGTTGTTGTTAACTGCCTTTGCATTGATCTCGACCCATGGTGACCCTATGGATGAGACATCTCCAAGACCCCCTGTCCTCCACTACTCTTAGTTCCTGCAAACTCATATTCATGGTCTCTTTAATAAAGTCCATCCATCTAGCATGTGGCCTTCCTCTTTTTCTACTTTCCTCCACCTTTCCTAACATTATTGTCTTTTCCTATGATTCATGCCTTCTCATGATGTGTCCAAAGTACAACAGTCTAAGTCTTGTCATCTTGGATTCTAGGGATATCTCTGGCTTAATCTGTTCTAGGACCAGGGATCAAATCTGTCCTCAGCCATGGAAACCCCTGGGTGACCTTGGGCAAAAGTCACACTCTTTCTGCCTAAGAGGGAGGCAATGGCAAAAACTCTCAGCACAAACTGTGGCAAGAAAACCCCGCAATAGGGTTGCCTTAGGATTGCTACAAGCAAGACATGACTTTGAGGCATACAACAACAGCAACCATAACACAATCATTAGAAGAGCCAACGTGGTATAGTGGTTTGAGTGTTGGTTTGAGTCTGTGAGAGTAGGATTTGAATCCCTTCTGAATCATGGAAAACCACTGGGTGACCTTGAACAAGTCACAACCTCTCAACCTCAGAGAGAACAAGAACAAAGAGGTTTGCCTTTGTGTCCCTCTGAGGTTGAGTAGGATGTGCTCAGAGTCAACTTGAAGGCACACAAAAACAACAACAAGTTCTTTATGTCTTTCCAAGTAGGAGGCTATCTTGGACTGCTGATATCTCTGATGCATCCAAGAGAAAAAGCAGGCAAGATGGTAAGGGGAGAGAGAGAACTGTGAGCAATGCAACAACAACAACTATTGCAAGTCAAGTAACAAGGAGCACAGTTTTGGCAAGATCAGCTCATATAGATGCTGTTACCCTGAACCTCATTCTCTTGAAATCTAAAGGGACAAATTGGGAACTGTGTTCCAGCGAAGGTTTTGGACAAAGCTCCATTCTGCAAAAGTCAGAAATAGGGTTATATCTGGTTAACCACAAAAAATTTAAGTCCCACTGACTTCAGTGACTCTCTGCTAGTAGAATGAATGATAGGTTTTAGCCATCAAGACAACATTTTAACAACTGTTAAAAACAACACAGTTGTTGTTTCTGGCATAGTACTTCTCAGGCTTTTTTCATGGGGTGGCTTCTGATAATCACAGCTCTTGTTGGCTAATAGTTTCCGAGAAGCAAAGAATGGAGTAAATAAAATCACTACAATTTCATTTTGATCCTCTGCCACTTAACACACACATAGGTACGAATTAAACTAACGATATGAATCATGTCAGTTTTGTTGGGGGAAATGAAAAGTCCTGAAGATGCAGCACTCATGCCAAGGACAAACATCATCAAAAGGAGCCAAAGAAAAAAGGAGAAATTCTGTAGGCAATTTCACTGGGATTCAAAAGACGGTAACTGAAGGGATAAATACTGAGATGCCACCGGATAAATGCAAGTCCTCATAGACAGGTGGGATTAATTGCTGGGGCTGAAGTGTTTTTTGCTGTGTAATGGGGAAGAGAGCTGCCAAGGCATTGTGACAATGAATGAAAGATCTCTCTAAAAATAAAAATAAAATAAAAAACCACCACCACACACATGCAAACATGCAAAAAACAAAGAAGGTGGCAAAAAAGCACTCAAGAACAAGGTGATGGGTGAAATAAATAAATACAAATGTTAGCATACAGAATTGTTAAGCTGGAAGATAATCCAAACTTCATTTAGACCAACCCCATTAATGAAGGAAATCCATCAATTGAAATACTTGAGATGTCTTGTGCAGGGCAAAGAGAAAGACAGCTTGTTCTCATAATGCCTCTCTTGTTTAAAGCAATTATCAGGTACAGTGCAAGAAGATGTTTTGAAACCGTAGTGAGGAACTGCCTGAGGAAGATTTCTGCAGAACTTATAAACGTGCACACTGTTTTTGCAATTGCTCAAATATGGTTTTTGGTATTTATGGAACATGAGGTCAGTTGCTAGGTTAATGACTGTCATGTCAATTTTGACTTATGGCAACTCTGTGAAGGAGAGACTTCCCAGTTACCTTGTTAACAACAGCCCTGCTCAGGTCTTGCAAACTCAGGGCAGCCATGGCTTCTTGACTGAATATATCTACCTATAATGCAACCTTCCTCTTTTCCTACTGCCTTCTACCTTATCGTTTCGAATGAATCCTATATCCTCATGATATGTCCAGAGTAAGACAGTTTAGTCATATTGGACTGGATCCGCACTGCAGAAATAACCTGGTTTGAGACCACTTTAACCGTCATGGCTCAATGCTATGGAATTCTGGGAAGTGTTGTTTGTTGCAGCACCAACAAATAACTGGGTTATTTCTGCAGTGCGGATGCAGACTTTGTTACTAGGGAAGGGTCAGGCTGGATTTGGTCTAAGGTCCATTCATATGTCTCTTATTTAGCACCACATTTCAAATGGGTTGATTCTCTTCCTGTCAGCTTTCTTCACTGTCCAGCTTTCAAATCTACCTCCTCTTTCCAGTGCAATGGTATAGCAATGCTGCCACCAAGCTCTTCATTTGCGATTTAATCCTCCTCCGGTTCCTGAAGGTTTAAACTTTAAGGGCTCAACACCCTCTCCCTCTCTCTTATGGCTATTGGGAACATAGAATAATAATAATTTGGTAGTCATGGAGGTATGTGACCAGAGCTTCCCCTTCACTCTCCCTCTAGGAATATATCAGGCATTCAAAAAGTGAACTCAATAATGATAATAATAACAACAACAACAACAACAACATGGTAAGAAGTAACTGAAGTTATAACAAGAAAGCTCAACTAGTTTAAAGCACAAGCTTTCCAAATACCTTTCCTCTGGTTGCCAAAAAGAAAAACAAACTAACACAGGTTTAACAGGTATACAGTGGCCCTCCACATTTGTGGCTTTGACTTTTGTGGATTTTGTGAATCTCTAGGTCCTCCAGGATGGCTCTTTGGCTAACTTTCACCAGAGGTTGCACTAGATTCGTAGAAAGCTTATTTCTCTAGGCATTTGTAGGTTACCCAGCACAATTCTATGGTCAGTCTCCAGTGGATGTTGACTACAGAGTTGCTCTGGAAGACCCAGAGATTCCTAGAGAGGTGTTCTTCCAGGTTTTTAAAAATGCCATCCCTGTCTTCCAATCTTTTCCCAAAAGAACTGGAAATGTAACCCCTCTAACTAGACAGTCCCTTGCTTCCTACAATCTTTATTCCGGACAATTCTCTCACTCAGGGGGCATTCACACTAATTTTTTTGTCCTGAGAAGATGCAGATCGCCACACTGATGCATATCGGATTTGTTCCCATTTTGTTTTGGATCCGCGAATCTCTTTGAGTCATTGTAACCCCTTTGTTATTCATATGTGCCAGGTTATTTTGGGATAAAATGGAGCTGCTTCCATTCCCTTGAATGATACAGAGTGATCCGAATTGATTCGGAAGCTTGTTCACACTGCCAAAGATGTGGATCGATGTGGATCCTTCAGGAAAATCCCAGGTTAAGTGGAGGTTTTGCCACAACCCCCCGGCAAAAGTGCACCGAGTGCATTCAGAATGTGTGTGAACAACAAGGATTCAACTCGGATTCATCCCAGATTATTTTCGTAGTGTGAATGGGACCACAGACATGATCAATTAGTTCCCTGTCTGCCCTACTGGCCTCCCTCTCCTTTTAATCCCCCAGAAGGCCCACCTCTTTTTCCTTAAAAGTAAAGGTATTCCCCGTTGACAAGGTTGTCAAGTTGTGTCCATCCATAGGGGCCGACGCTCATCTCCGTTACTACGCCAAAGAGCCAGCGTTGTCAGAGACTACTCTGTGATCCTGTGGCCAGCATGGTTGCACAAAACGCTGTTTACTTTCCCACCGAAGTGGTACCTATTTATCTCCTTGCATTTGCATGCTTTCGAACTGCTAGGTTGGCAGAAGCTGGGACTAGTGACAGGAGCTCACCCCATCATGTGGCACTCAAGCCTCAAACTGCCAACCTGCCGATCTTCCAACAGAGTCAGCGTCTTAACCACTTGAGTCACTGTGTCCTTCCTTTTTCCTTCCCCCCTTCCATTGGCTAACAGAACCCAAGTGGGTGCCAAGGCCAATCAGGTCTCTACTTTCACACTTCCCATTGACTAACATGAACCATCTTCCCTGCATTAAAAAGTCATCACAGTAGGACTCTTCTCTAGCACCACCTTTCAGTTGATTCTCTTCCTGTCAACTTTCTTCACTGGTCTCCAGAAGACCAAGGTTGGCATCCTTGTTTGGCCATGGAAAGCCACTGGATGACCTTGGACAAATCACATTCTCTCAGCATCAGAAGAAGCCAAAGCCAAACCCCTGGAACAAATCTAGCAAAGAAAACCCCATGATAGGTTTGCCTTAGGGTTTCCATAAGTCAGAAACAATTCAAAGGCACACCACCATCACCTCCACAACAAAATGAAGCAGTAATGGCATGAGTTGCAAAAATTAAAACATTAAAATAAATAAAATAACTCCTATGTAGGGAAAGGAGGTTGCAAGTCAGAGCAAAACCAGAATGCTGTTCTTCGCAGCACTTTCCTGCCAGCTCATCTCAAAACAGAATTGTTCAAATATAAACACCAGGCTGTCTCTGTGTGTGCTTTTTTACAAAAAGGCACCACCAAAAGCTCACAACAGCCTTTCCCAACCTTGCGCTGAACTTGGGAGGTGTCAGGAGGCATTATTTACACTCCATCTATTTATCACTTCCTCCTATTGAGCACCTGACCTTGTCAAAAAGCTTAAAGGTTATTTTTTGTAAATTATAAATGAACAAGACTGTTCTACTTATCTGTCAGCATCTGGAGGACCAGGTGAGGTCAGGCCCTGTTCAGAATTCAGAAGGCTGTTCATGGGAGGGAGAGGGAAGAAAGGGGGAGGCAGGAGAAAAAGAGAAAGCGTAGACAAGAGAGAGAGAGAGAGAGATGGCCTGGATGTACACAGCGATTTTCTGCTCCCTTCAGCATCGTCTGGGTCCTGTTTTGCTCAAAGCTATTTGTCATATGCTCAGTTTTTCCCAAACACCAATTTGCCCAGAACTGCTGCATTTTTATCTCCTTGCTGCAGAATTACTGTCAGCTCAGCAACACAGTTGGCTATAACCCAGGATTGTTTGCTTTCTTCCCTGCACACATATTGCAGAGAGGCTGAGAGGTCCCCGTTGCAAAAAGCCTACAGTGAAACTGATGGACTGAAGATGGGGCAGATGTACAGAAAGAGGAACAGGCACAGGTTTCTGGGTAGACCAACTGGGTGAAAATCTGGGGTATTTTTTGTTAATGAGATAAAATATTTTTATTAGGGGAGGGGAAAACATTCATTTGAAATGTGGTGCTGGAAGGGTTCGATGGATGCAGTGGGCTACCAAAAAGAACACTAAGCAGATCCGACAGCAAATCAAGGTTGAACTCTCACTTGAAGCCAAAATGACTAAACCTAGGCTATTGTACTTTGGAGATATCAAGAGGTGACATGACTCACTGAAAAAGTCAATAATGGTTAGTAAATGAATGTAATGGAAGACAACACGAAGATTACATTTCAGGTGCACTGTCTCCATCAAGCAAACCATAGCCCTGAGTTGCAAGACCTGAGTAGGACAGTTATTAACAGGATCTTCTGGAAGTTGCCCACTCATAGGAATGCCATACATTGAAGCCAACTTGATGGCACATAACAGCAGCAATCACAAGAAGAAGCAAGTGTCCAGGAAGTATATAATGCAAAGAGGAGTACGGTAAATCTGTAGCATACTGCAGATAATGAAGCAGATCGTCTGAAAAGATTCTGCAGCAGGTGAATATGTCCAGTAGGGTTGCCTGAAGGTCATGGAAGTGGAAAAGTTTCATTTGGAATCCTAGTAAGCATTTAGAAAAACCTAAGTCATAATCCACTTGGACCTCTTTTTGACCATAGGAATACAGGGAATGTAGTGCAGTCCACATTCATTTCAGGTGCATTGTGTCTTAGAGTTGTTCAATGGGAAAGCCTTACAGAAATCCAAAGCCTGGTTTTCCAACTGCCCCAGTTCTCTAGTGTTGTGAACATAACTTCATGTCACCTAGTCTTTTGCCCACTGAATTCAAGACCTTGATGGAATGCCCTTCAAACCCACTCTTGGTTCCAACAGAAACGAAGCATCAGATTAACAGTCACTTTTCCTGCCTCCCTTCCTGCGTTTACATTATTTAGGTGCACAATTGCTCTGTTTTAAAATGGGTGAGGACTCCTGCTGCTGTGTCTGGTCTACAGAGCCATGCTTCTACCGATGTATCACAGGAAGGCAGAATCACTTATGCTGCTTATAGACGTTCAGTCTGATAAGGTAAGACGTAGCTTATGATAGATGTAAACAGAACTTGGCTTTTCTTATGCACACCAATTCAAAGCCCATGAAACCTGATGGACCCAGATGTGGCAATTTACAAAGAGTTTCAGTCAATTCCACAACAACACAAAATGCTTCCAACTCACTCATCAATGCAGTGATGCAAACCAGTTCCTCCCTGGGTTGGGGGAGTTGGAGCACAGAAAAGGCATCATTTGCTTTCCCCTGCTCTACCCGACCCTTATTCATGAGCTAGGTATTGCAATGCATCAGGTACATCATCTCCCCAGCTTTCTTCACAACTGGTTCTTTCAGTAAAATTTCTTGGCTATGTTCCAGAATTATGTTTTAAGTTGGGTTCGTTGAATCTACCCAGTAGACAGACAGATAAATAGAAAGATTGACTGATAGACATATATAATGCCTTTTTAGTTAAGCTTGCCTTTCATAAATATGGAAGGCAGTTGCTACCTTTAAAAAAGGCAAAGTTAACATACCTGTAGTATTAGTCTTTTGCAGCAGAAAAACAGAAAGGGAAAAGGGAGGCAATCTATTTGCATTTTTGAAGCTACCTGGTTTATTTTAGCAAAAGGCACAATTCTATCTTTGCTCGAGGCTTTCTCAAGATTAATGGAAAGAAACATCATTTATTTCTCCAGAAAACAGCAACATGGCATTGATGCTCAAACTCACTGAGGATTATCTGCAAAGGTGGCAATGGGCCCCATAAAGCATATTATCTGCACTGCACTTTGGACATTTCACTGCACTGCAGCTGTGTGTCTCTGTGTGTGTGTGTGGGGGGGAAGAAGAGTGAGTCAAAGCAGCGCATAACCAGATGATGCAATATGGCAACACTTTCCCACAAGAAAGTGGTGCTGGGTGCTGCCAAATTTCAAATTAGCTCCTTGATTCACTGGAAACAACAACATTATTGACATCTCTCCACCCTCCTCTCCCCAGTCTCCCCACACACATCATTCAGGGAGTCATATCATCCTTACAATTGTTTCAGTTAATACTGACTTTTCTCTAAACATCTGATGTTGTCTAAAAAAAA
>CM034701.1:391058429-391075398 GCA_020142125.1 Phrynosoma platyrhinos
AGACGCAATAAGCAAATGCCATACATACATACATGCATACATACTTTCTTTGATGTGACTTGGCTCATTTGCATGAGTCATTTCTTTTGCAGTGCATGTATTCTCTGACTCTAGGATAAGGTGGGTCTGGTTTTGTTAGATTTATGAATTTTGTTGGTGTGTCATGAATTCCATCTCTGGCCATGATGGACTTCCATTCTCTTTTTTCTTCCCTTCACCTGTGAGCCAGGGTAGTGTAGTAGTATAAGCCTTGGACTAAAGCTCTGGAAACCAGGGGTTGAATCCCGGCTTAGCCATATAAACCCAATGGGTGACCTTGAGCAGGTCACACTCTCTCAGGCTCAGAAGGCCAGAGCAAACCCTCTCTGACCAAATCTGTTGGAGGGTGCTTTGACTGTGTATTTCTGCATGGTAGGGGGTTGACTGGATGGCTCTTGAGGTCTCTTCCAGCTCTATGATTCTATATCTTACCAAGAAAACCATGTGATAGGTTTGCATTAGGGTCGCCGTAAATGACTTGAATGCACACAACAACGACAATAATCCTATGAATCTACCAACACCTGATCAGACAGCAAGGGCAGGGTAGAAGGAGCCAAACCAAATCAAGCTTCTCAGCTTTCTACAGTTCCCTCCCCAGCATGCATTCCCTTTGGAGGCACAATGGGATTTCCCTCCGCCTGACCCCTGTTCCCCTTTAAATCCTGCCTGCCTTTTGGTTCCGAGAATGTGATGCAGCGAGTTACTTGGTATTCCGAAGGCGTTATTTTAAGAAGAAACAATGTAAATTTTGATTTGGACGGCAGATGGCTGGCAGTTCACTGCTTGGCAATGCCACATGTATAGTATGCTAGAAAGTCAGAGCAGCAGGTAGCGCAGGCTCCATTTGAAACAACCACAGATGCTCCGAAAGGAGCGGAGGAGGGACACAAGCTGGTCAGGAAATTAAGAACAGTAGTGCAACTCATGGGGGGGGGGGAGGCATATTTAAAGTTTCTTATGCTTCTTCTTTTAAAAAATTAATGGGGGGGGGAAGGGGGTTGCATTAATTTGACCTCTTGATTTCATGTTTTGTGCAACGGAACGCTCAAGAGGTCTACCAACTCCAAACAATGGGTAGCCTTGGTCTTTGAAAGAGGGTACCTGGCACTATGAAAGACATTATTGGCAACGTGTGCAGGTCAAGCGGCAAGGCTGAATCTTTAAAAAGGAGGATGTGGAGAGCAACAGATTCCTGAAATTTACTCCCCGGCCTTAGATCATAGAATTAGAGAGCTAGAAGGGTCCCCAAAGGTCATCAAGTCCAAACCCTGCAACCCGTTCAATGTAGGAACCCTAGCTAGAGTGTCCGTAGCTGTCCAGACTCTTTTTGAAGATGTGCAAGGAATGAGATCTCACCAATTCCCTAGATATACACTCGTCCCTCCACATATTCTGGGGTTAGGGGGAAAGGACCCCCATGAATGTGGAAAAACCACAAATAACAAAAACTATGTTTTTACCTGAGAGAACACCTCTCTAGGAATCTCTAGGTCCCCCAGAGCAACTCTGTGGTCAACATCTAACAAACATTGACCATGGAGTTGCGCTGGAGGAGCTACAAACACCGAGTGGAGTGTTCTCTCTAGGTATCTCTGGGGCCTTCAGTGCAACTGTTGGTTAAAGGTGACCATAGAGTTGCACTGGAGGAACTAGATATTCCTAGAGAGAACATATTAATCAAATCCGCAAAAGTCAAAGCCACAAATGTGGAGGGACAAGTGTACTTTTGTATAAGTTGAGAAATTTTAGTAAAAAAAAAAAAATGACCCCCAAAACCTGGGTTGACTTTATCCATGGGTCAGTGTAAGTACTATAGCTTAACTCTCATCTGAAAAGGAACCATCCCCTTCTCTGAGTAGAGTGGCAAAAGGCAAGAGCTTAGTCCTAAAAGAAACACCGACTCCATCTATCCTCTCCCCTATGGCACCATTTCTGGCCTTTTTGAATGTCTGGATGGGAATATGGCAGTGGCTTTTTGGTGATTTCCGTCAAAGGAACACTGAGGCTGAATCTGTACTGCAGAAATAATCCAGTTTGACACCACTTTAACTGCCATGGCCCTGTCCTATGCAATCCTGGGATTTGTAGTTTCTTGCAGCACCAGAGTGCTCTGACAGAGACGGCTAAATATCTCACAAAACTACAAATCCCAGGATTCCATAGCATTGACCAATGGCAGTTAAAGCGGTCTCAAACTGTATTATTTTTGCAGTGCAGATGCAGCCGTATTAGCCTTTTTCGTTTCTTTGCCTTTACATCTTTTTGGACATGTGTGTGTTTTCTTAGCCCCACCTGTGCCTGGTTGCCTCTCTCACACATCATACAGCCTCTATTTACCCTAGTTCCCTCCCCATCCATCCAAACTTTAAGATTAGCACAGTTATGCTGCCAGAATTCTGTACATTCTTTGGCATCATTTTCCTTTCCTTCCTCCTTTACATCCTTTGTTACAAACCCTTATGCTTCACCTTTGACTTATCTATGGGTCATATAAAAAAATCCATAATCTTGTCCCCAAAATCTGCCCTTGACTTACATGAGGTCAACTTAAACACTAGTATATATGGTACAGTGGGCCCTTGCTATCCGCTGGGATTTGGTTCCAGGACACCCCCCCCATGGATAACAAAATCCATGGATGCCCAAGTCCCATTAAATACAATGGTGTAGTAAAATGGTGTCCCTTATATAAAATGGCAAAATGAAGGTTTGCTTTTTTGAATTGATATATTTTTAAAATATTTTCAAACTGTGGATGCTTGAATACATGGATTAAAAAAAAAATGCATGGATACAGAGGGTTCACTGTAATCGGTTCCACTGCTGAACCACTCTTACCATCAAGAAGCTCATTCTGATGTTCAGTCGAAATCTACTCTCCTGTAATTTAAAAACATGAGATCTGGCCCTACTCTCTGAGGCAGCGGAGAACAAACCTGCGCCCTTTTTTCTTTAACAGTCCTTGATGTATTTAAAGAGGGCAATCATGTCACCCCTCAGTCTTCTCTTCACCAGGCTGGACATGCCCAACTCCCTCAACCTTTCCTCATAGGTTTAGTTCTCAGTACTGCTTATCATTTTGGTGTCCTTCTCTGAACTTGCTCCAGCCTATCTATAGCCTTCTTAAAATACAGTACTTACAAGCTAAAATATCCTATGCCTTCTTTGCTGCAGCATCACAGTGCTGGGTCATAGTCAACTTATAATTGACCATAATCCCAGGTCCTTTTTCAGTTGTCAAGTATTCTCCATTCTATACCTGTACATCCGGGTTTTGTTTTTGCTTGTTTGTTTGTCTGCCTGCTGACCCACTGCATTATAATTGGACCCGTTATTTAAATAGATGGATCCAAAATGAATTATTCTGATGCAGCTGGGAAATGCTTAGACACCAAGAATACAATGGGACCCGCACCCTTTGCTGAATCAAAATGGGTTTGATTTTTGGTTGGAAAGACTTCAAATATGCCACAAATTGATCTGATTCAAGCAGACCCTTTTAAAGGGATGTGAACTGAGTGGATGGAGTGGGAATATTTGCCCTCGCCAGGAGCTGAAGGCAATATACAATGGATTGTCTATATGTAACCTGGTTCACATATCCTTTCAATAGCAATTATAAAATAAATAAATCCATGCTTCTTAGTCATGCTCAAAATGGAAGACATTTTGGAATTCCTCCTGGACAGAGAGTTGAAATGCAGGGAATCTCCTAGAAAAAGAGGACACTTGGTCACCCTCAGCTCTTCCTCCCCCAGTTGTCCATAGGTCCAACAGTGGGTTCACTGGTGACCCACAAAGAGTACAAGGACAGTGCTAAGCATTATGCTCCTTCTGACAACAGGATGGGGTGGCTGGGGGACTTGTAGAATAAGCAAAGGATTAGTTCAAGAGAGAAAAGCAGCAGGATAAAACTGATTCTGGCGATTCAGATATCTCCTTTTCCGGTTTGGTGTGAAAGGACCATTATATTCAAGGGACTGGATGGCCCTTGTGGTTTCTTCCAACTCTATGATTCTATTCCCTATTATCATGTATGGATGTGAGTGTTGGACGGTTAAGAAAGTAGACAGGAAGAGAATCAATTCCTTTGAGTTGTGGTGCTGGAGAAGAATGCTGAGGATCCCATGGATAGCCAAAAGGACAAACAAATGGGTCCTAGAGCAGATCAAGCCGGAAACCTCCCTGGAAGCCAAGATGACCAAATTGAGGCTGACATACTTCGGACACATCATAGGAAGGCACAACTCATTGGAGAAAACAATAATGCTAGAAAAAAAAAAGAAAAAAAATGAAATAGAAAGAGAGGAAGGCCACATGCTAAATGAATGGACTCTATTAATGAAGCCACGGGTATGAATTTACAGGAACTAAGCAGAACAGTGGAGGATAGGAAGTTTCAGAGATGTCTCATCAACAGGGTCAACATGAGTCAAGACCATCAACATGAAAGGACACAACAGAGCCACTTGCCTGAGTCTGACGCTCTCAGAAGTGTTAGACTGCAGCACCACCATCCCAAATCAGCATAGCCAACAACTCCCAACATCGCAAAAGCCAATCTGTGCCCATACAAATTCCCCCTGCCCTGCCAACAATCCCGATGTAGAATGGAGCCTCCTGCTCCTCCATCACCATGGCAGAGAAAAACTGGAGCACGTAAGGAATCCAGTTTGAGATCCTAGAATTGTCCAGGTTTACAGTCTTTCGTTTCTGGCATTTAACTGACAAAGGGGTGGACAAAGTGAAACATGCGGCCCCTCAAGTCCCCCCAGCAGGTCAAAATACTTTCCTCAAAATGTCCTCTAGGGTACACAGGGGACATCAGGAAATGACTTATGTTTACTTCCTGTTTTTTTCCAAAAATGTCCCAGTAAACATAGTAAAATTTCCTCATGCACCCTAGAGAGTATTTGGGGACATTTTGTGGGAGGTGTAGTGGTGGGGTGCAACCCTCCAAGTCTCCTGAGGGTACCAATGTGGCCCCCAAGTCTTCCACAGTTGCTAACCCCCGCCATATAAGATCCAAGTGGAGAATGAATGACCAAGGGCACACCATTGACCATCCTGGCCAGTTTCCTCTGAACACATTGTAACTTGTCAATATCCGTTTTTGAATGGTGGAGTCCAGAACTGCTCATGGTACTCCAGGTAAGGTCTGACCAAAGCAGAACAGAGTGCAACTACTACATGCCTCTATCTTGTCCCTGCACTCCTGATGCAACCTAGAACTGCATTGGCTTTTTTGGCTATTGCATCACACTGTAGACTCACAGAATGACTGAGTTGGAAGAGATCTCAAAGGCCATTCAGGGTGAGAGAGTGTGACTTTCCAAAAGTCACCCAATGGGTTTTCATGGCCAAATGGGGATTTGAACCCTAGTTTCCCAGAGTCCCAGTCCAATAGTCAAACCACTGCACTATGCTGGCTCAATAGCCTTATCCTCCATGAATTCTCTCAGTCCCACCACATTTGCAGGTCTTCTCCATGGCTGCTCCCAAGTTGTGGAACTCCCTTCCACTGGAGGTCCAATTGTCCCCCTCTCTGTTCTCCTTCTGCATCAGGTGAAGACCTTTTTGTTCAGGCAGATTTTTGTGATGTGGATTGATTTAGCAGTAGTATTTACGAAGTAGTGTGTTGTAGTTTTTCCCCCCATTTCATATTAGTAATTTATGTTTTAAAATGTTTTAACCATTTTAATCATAGTTTTAATAACATCGGTATTTAATTCTTTTAAAACTATTATAGGATAGGGTTGCTTGTGAGCCATCTTGAACCTCATCTCAGGACAAAACCAGGGTATAAATTCCATAAATAAATTTTCTCTTCTGTCAGACTGTCCAAATCCATGGTCATCACTCCATCCTGAGACAGTGATTGGTCCTTTGATAAGAATCATAGGACTATAGAGTTGGAAGAGACCACAAGGGCCATCTGGTCCAGTCCTCTGCCATGCAGGAACTCACAATCAAAGCCCTCCCTATGACAGATGGCCATCCAGCCTCTGTTTAAAAACCTCCAAAGAAGGAGACTCCACCACTCTCCAAGGGAGTGTGTTCCATTGTTGAACAGCTCTTACTATCAGGAAGTTCTTCCTAATGTTGAGATGGAATCTCTTTTCCTGTAGCTTGAATCCATTGCTCCTGGTCCTATTCTCTGGAGCAGCAGAAAACAAGCTTGCTCCATCCTCAACTCTTAACCACTTCTTCTCCAGGCTGAACATCTCCAGCTCCCTAAGTCTCTTCTCATAGGGCTTGGTGGTTTCCAGACCCTTCACCATTTTGGTTCCCCTCCTCTGGACAAATTCCCTTCTCTCTCTTCTGGTGCTCCCAGCATTGAGCTTCACTGACTGTTGCCAGATTCTAGTATTATGAAAGAGGGATTTTCTCTGTGCTTGCATTTTCCACACTGTACAACATTTTATATACCTTTATCATGTTTCCCTTTCTTTGCTTTTTCTTAAAATCTCTCAAGGTGTATATCTGGGCTCTTAATTTTTATTTTTAGCTGTATGCTTTGACTGAAAACAACATGCACAAGAGAACTACTCTCTTTTTCACAGAACATTTTGATCCAGGCTATAAAAACAGCAGTTTCTTGAAGCAGAAATAGAAGTTTATATTGACAAATCAATGTTATGTAAATGGCTGTTTTTTTAAAATGAGAAAAAAGAAGAAGAAAACTGGCAGGCCCATGGACTAACACTACAGATATGCCTTCGGGGGAAGAAATAAATTTAGTAAGTGTGGTGGTGGGGGTGGAGGGAAACCCAGCTGGCATAGACAAGGAAAACAGGACTCATACTATTCAGGCAGAAAGTCAAACCTTACCATCAATCACACTGAAAGGGCACTTGTTCCCAAGAAGGCAGTTTATGGAATTTGATGCATCACAGTGCCTTTAAAGGTTTTTTTTTCCAGTTTCAAGCCATTGCTTTAGGTTTTTTATTTTTTATTAACGCAGTACATAGTACAAATTATTCAATCCATAATTCATAATATGCATAAAGTATAAAGGCTTACGGTAATAGTTGCGCTTTCAGTATTGGGTTGCAGGGGTAATATATCTTTTTATTTCATTTCATTTCTATGCCGTTTTTCTCCCAGAAAGGGACCCAAGGCAGCTCACAGATAAAATCATTTCCACTTATGGAATGCTCTGCCCTTGGAGACTTGTGCCCTTGGAGGCAGTGACAAAATCTAGCTTTTCACCAAAGCTTTTGATGCCCAAGGTTCATGCCCTGACAAATAAGTTTATCACACGGCACTTGTAGAAACAGGAATGGAACAGCACAGAATGGGCGAGAACACAGTACCTCACAGGAGAATGCCGCCGATGCTGCCGGGAGTCCCCAAGCCATTCCCCAGCCGTTGCTAGCAGCCGATTTTGAAGAATGGTTCAAAATCGTTCTTCAAAATCGGCTGCTGTAGCACAGATGGGGAATGGCTTGGGGACTCCCAACGGCATTGGCGGCATTCTCCCCCATGCGGTAACACATATTCTTGCCCTGTTCCGTTCTGTTCCGTTCCGTGCTGTTCTGTTCCCGTTCCTGCAAGTGCTGTGCGATAAACTTAAAAATTGTGAAATTCTGACACAGTGGCCAGAAACAGACCAGCCAAAAGGAGCCGCTTCTGGCTCCTTTGGCAGTGTGGTATGCAGATGACGCACACACATACACACCCCGGAGTGGCTGGAAGACACTCTGAGGCTGCACAGGGTGGCCCAAAGCCACTGGCAAAAGGAGCAGCAAAAATTCTCTCCTTGCCGGCGGCCCGTTTGGGACCACTGCAGTAGCCCGCTTTGAGAGCGGGCCATGCAGTCACCGTGGTTCCTGGCCGATCACAGGGCGATCGCAGGTGGAGCCCATCTGCTTCACCTCTGTGTATACTATGCACATTTTATTTTATTTTGATGGTGCTTTTCTCATGAATGGAGATTCACAGATTCAATCATACATGGCTTGAAAATATTTTTATGAACATATAAAAACTTGATTTTGTCACTTTATAAATAGTGGATCCCTTATATTTTACTGCCATTGTATTCATGGGACTTGAGCATCCATGGATTTTGGTATCCATGGGATGGGGGTCCTGGATCCAAAGCCCAGTGAATACTAAGGGCCCAGTGTACTTGCTGTATTCCTCTTATCAAATACTATGCTGAGATAGGAATCTTCCCAGTCTGTGCAGTATTACGTGTCATTCCTCATGCTTTTATCCTTTTCAGTTCCAAGCCACTGGGGCAAGGTCTGTTATGTTTTTAAGAAATAGGCTCCATCAGGCTTAATTCTGGGCTTTCAGGTGCTCTATTTACCATTACTGGAAAGAGGGAAGGAGGAACACCATGCTGCCATTGCTTATCAATAATAACAGGTGATGGACAGTCCCATTATCCCCAGTTTGTGTAATTTCTTGTGGCTGGTGTCCAACCTTAATGACAAGACCAAACCACTGTCTGACCCAGGATGGCAATTTCAGACTTTTACTGCTGCTGCTGCCTTTGAACGAATCCCATTAATCCAATAAGTTATTTTAAAGAGCTGCTGAACCGCTGGGATTTGTTTTCCCTTCACAGACAATTTTCTTGGCAGAGTTTTGTCTGGGTACTGTTTTGTTGCTAATGCCCTTCCCACACATACGTAGGAAACCAGCACTATTAAAATGACTATGCTAAGTGCCTTCTATATAAGGATATTGGCATGGAAACTGCATCTTTGCTTCACGGAGCTAATCCACGTTGGTAGCTTACTTCCCCACAACTATAATTACCGTCTTCTGTGCCTGACATAACTACTGGCTAATGCAGGAGCAACTGTAGGGTGTCTTTCTCCCAACCCTAGCTCCAAGGCAAGTCTTCCCACCAATGTTACCAGAGCTAATTATGAGAGCGACTATGGTCCAGAATGCAACATTTTTGTATAGTTGACGGCTGGGCCCTTGTTTCAAAACTTGGGAATTATAACGAAGCAAGTGAACAGCAACAAAAAGTTGCAGCAGGGAGTGCTTTTGTTCACAGTTCCTTCCAGTCAATTATGACTTTTTCCATAATGTTCCATTGTCATTTATTTATTGGATTTCTCCCAAAAATGGGATTCAAGGTGGCTACTCTTGTCACCATTCCATTCCCCATCAATTGGTTTTCAGTCCCATCCACACAGAGCGGGGGGGGGGGGGGGGGGGGGGGGAAGAGAAATCTTTGGTTCTCCAGACCTTTCTCTTTTTTTTACTACAACTCCCACAAACCCTTACCATCTGTCTTGCTGGCTGGGACCTCTGGGTGTTGAAGTCCAAAACATGTGCCACAGATTCTGTCAGCATTCTGTTGCCATTGAGCACACTCAGTACTAAAGAGACAGGAGGGGAGTTCTCACTTTTCCATGTTTTCACTTTTCCCTAGTTATTTTACTACTTTGTTCATCTCTCAAGTTCCCCCAAGCCAAACAATACTCCCCTCTCATGCATGATTGGTTGATTGGTGCCATTTTGTCTATATTCACAGTCAGAACATTGGAAACAGGGGAGGTTAAGTCAAAAAAATGCTGAAGCTGAACTGCTAGCCACATTTGGAAGAATATCCACCTGAATTTATTAGAACATTGGGTGCATCTACACTGTAAAAGTAATGAAGTTTTGATACCACTTTAACCACCATGGCTCCATCTGACAGAATCTTGGAATTTGTAGTTGCTAGAACTTTTTGGCAGAGAAAGCAAAATACCTCAAAACTACAAATTCCAGGATTCCATAGGATGGAGCTGCAGCATTTAAAGTGGTATCAAATTGTATTATTTCTTACAGTGTAGATTCACCCTTAGTTCTGAATAAGCATGTCCAGAAATGTGTTGCATAGCTGCAATTGTACCATACCCTCCAACTGTCTAGATTTGGCAGGGACAGTCCTGATTAATCCTCTGTCACACTTTTTAAGCTGCTTTTCAAATGTGCCTGTTTCTCTCCTCCTTCCATTTTCCCTTTGTCCTTAGCTTACTTCCAGTGCTGCAAAATGAATTTAAGGGATAAAAGTAGTTTGTACTCAATTAACTCTGTGTGTGTGTGTGTGTGTGTGTGTGTGTGTGTGTGTGTGTATTCTTACCCTTCCCAGCAGGGCCAGGCAAAAGCAAACTGCTGCATCCTCTCCTAGTTTGTATCCTATTCTTTATTATCAACTTTTGTCATCTAGGCCACACTCTACATTGCCTGGCCATATGTGTCCTAGTTTTCACCTATGAAATGTTGGAGGGTATGATGCACTTATGTGGAAGTATATCCAATTGGAAACAGTGAGGCTTACTTCTGTGTAAATATAGCTGAAAATTAAGACAAAAAAATGACAAAGATGATTTACATAGATGATGAAAACATCAAAATAAACATTTCCTATACCTTGACACAGTCATTAAGCAGAATGAAGACTTCAGTCAAGAAACCAGAAGAAGACTAGGACTTGGAAAGGCAGCTATGAAGGAACTAGAGAAGATCTTCAAGTATAGATATATCACACTGAATACTTAAGTTAGGATTGTCCATTCCATCGTATTTCCATTTTTATGAATGGCTGTGAAAGGTGGACAAGGATGAAAGTTGATAGGAAGAGAATCTAATCATTTGAAATGTGGTGCTGAAGGAGAGAGTGATGAAGATGATGATTGCTAGAAAGATGAATGAACGGACCTGAGTGCAAATTAAGCCTGAATTTTCACAAGAAGCCAAAATAACTAAACTGAGACATCGTTTTTGGACATAGGACTTAGATGACATGACTAGAAAAGACAACGGTGCTCAGCAGAACTGAAGGCAGCAGGAAAGGAGGAAGACTGCATCACAAGTGGATAGGCTCAATGGAGAAAGCCATGGTGTTGGGTTTGCTGGACCTGATGATGATCAAGGCTCATAGCAATCTCTCATTAACAGGGATGCCATTCTGGTAGCAATTAATATCATGCATAGGACTGCAGTGCAGGTCTTGGTAGGATATAATGTATCCCATATTGCATAAGGTCACAAATAACTTGCTTGCTTTCAGCCAATCTGAAAGGCAAAAGACTCTTAGGAGAAAAAGTCAATGCAACAGAGAAAAATCAGGCATCTTTTATGTGCCTGAAGGTTTTTGTTTTCCCATATGGGGCATTTCAGATGACAACCAAGATGTCTCTTAACTAGGATGGCTGTATAGGTGTTGTATAAGATCAAAACACTAAAGAAGAAGAAGAATAGGAGAAGAGATGGTTAAGAGGTGATACGATAGCCCTGTTTTAAGTATTTGAAGGGGTGTCATATTGAGGATGGAGCAAGCTTTTCTGCTGCTCCAGGGAATAGGACCCGGAACAATAGATGCAAGCTACAGGAAAATTCCAGCTAAACATTAGGAAGAATTTCCTGACAGTAAGAGCTGTTTGACAGTGGAAGATGCTCCCTTGGAGAGTGGTGGAGTCTCCATCTTTGGAGGTTTTTAAAGAGAGACTGGATGGCCATCTGTCATGGGGGGGGGGGGCTTTGAATGTGATTGCCTGCATGGCAGGGTTTTGGACTGGATGGCCCTTGTGATCTCTTCCAACTCTATGATTCTAAGATAAAAAGAAAAACAAAACCAGAACCCACCGAAGAGAGGAAACTCAGCTGAATCAACAAATCAGTAGAGACCCGAAACTGCGAGCTTCATTTGGGCTTCCCCTCCTTTGACTGACATGCTGGTTGCCAGGAGCCTTCGCTCATACTTTCTTATTGGATCAATACCTCTCAGCAACCTGTTCAGTGAGAGGAAATCCTTTTTGAGGAAAGGACAGGGAAATGCCAAGGCTTTCCTGCTGCTTCTGTTTGTCCCACAGGAGGGCAATCCCAATAATGGGTGTGTTATTGAAAAATTTAGGAAAATTTACGTTTTGGAGCAAAAGTACACTAGAGTCTGGGAAGCATACTCCCCAAGAGTGATTTCCTCCCTTCCTGGGCTTTGTATCCAATTGAGTTATTTTAATACAACTTGATTTCATAAACTCCTTTTATTGGTTCCCTTCAGTCCCTGACTTCATATTGATTCCATAACACCTGCATATCACTTCCATGCAGAAGAATATATGGTAATCTCTATTACAGACCCAATTACAACTTAGAAATGTTCCTTGGTTTCAGATTGTAACTGTCAGGATCCACCTGTCAGTGTGCTGGGGATTCTGGGAGCTGTAGTCCAAACCCAGTAATCTTTCCAAGCAAAACCAACTGGGGAGCTGTCAAAAAGAGACGCTAAAGAGATGTAAGGCTTTCACTGAAGACAGAACTTTGTGAGGCAACAATAGCAGTTCAGAAATGCTGCTCAGGAAAGTCAATCAAAAGAGTGGTGGGGAAAGAGAGGGGAGGGAATCTTTGCAGTCAACGTCTGCCTACCCCCTAAGTCCCAAACATAGGGACTGGCACTGATTCTGATCCCTGGAGTTTGGTGCATGTTTTGATTCACAGACTGCATCATGTTTGTACCAGATGGCCCAGAGTTAATGAACACAAACTCATCACTTTTGCTCACCAGGGAAATGTGCAACACAACCTGATTTGTACACGATGGCAAAAAAACCACAAAACATTTGAGCATTTGGGAGAGCATGCATTTCTCTGCTCAAGAACATCACTTGAGGGGGAACGTTAAAAAGAACCGGGCTGACTTGATCAATATGGTTCGGCATGTTGCAGATAGTGTTGGAAATGTGGGGTTAGAGTTTGCTTTTCTTGGTCAGCTGTCACTGGCAAAGTCAATGCACTCACAAATTTGAGATCCAGCAAGCCAACAGTGCCTGTTTGAGACTGTGTGTGCTACGAGGGGAGAGGGCAGTAGGAAGACCTAGTTGGATGCACACTCTCTCAGCCCCAGAAAAGCCATGGCAAAACCCCTGTGGAGATTTTGCCAAGAAAACCCCAAGAACAAGTAATAACAACAATAATCAATATCATCATGGCGAATGGCGGTGGCAGGGGGGCAGCAGGACCGGCCTGGGGGGGGCATCCGGCCCCTGGGCCTTAGGTTGCCTACCCCTGGACTAGAGTTTTGGATCATCAGCGTTTCAGATTCTATCCAAGAATTTAGGAATCAGTCAGATACCACCCGATAATGTGATACATTCCGAGCAGAGTAGCTTTTTGTAACTGTGCTATTGTGATCGTGTACTGTGCTCTTTCATTCAGATGTTTTGTCTGTCCATTTGGAACTGCATCCAGAGCACCTATCACCACTGGAACCACTGTTGCTGAATCTCAATTTGTAGGTCTCAATATTTCATAATCTTTTTCCCTTTCTTTGCCACTGTTTCTGTTGCCCCCTGGGATTGCCACATCTATCACCCAAGCTTTCTTTTCTCAACCGGTTATGTCTAGCATATAATGTTCTGTTTGTCAGGCTGAATTTTAAAAATCCCATAAAATGTCGCCATTTCTGACAACTTTTCTGGCTTACGCTTCACCAGTTCTTTGTGGTTGGTCAATCCTATTTTTGCACTTATTCCAATGCGTCATTGCAGCCACTTGATGATGATGATGATGATGGTAGTGGTGATGATGATAATTTTTGGCCTATATGACACCTTTTTTTCAGGACTGGGATTCAAGGCAGCTCAGAACACCTTAAAACAAGTCATCTTTTCCCACATTACTGAGAAAATCTGATTTGGGGACATAAGAAAAGATTTCTGGTATTTGAAATTTTGTATCATTGTACATGGAATTAAAAATAAACCCTGATATTTTCTCTTCCAGAGAGCCAGTATGGTGCAGTGGTTTGAGTGATGGACTAGGGCTCTGGGAGACCAGGGTTCGAATCCCCACTGGGTGACCTTGGGCAAGTGACACTCTCTCAGCCTCAGAGGAAGGACATGGCAAAAACCCTCTGAACAAATCTTGCCAAGAGGACCCTGCAATAGGTTTGCCTTAGGGTTACCATAAATTGGAAACAACTTGAAGCCATGCATCAATAACAAAAAATTTCTCTTCCATGTGATGAATGATGTGTGGGCCGCTTTTGCAGGCACAGATTATACCAGGTGTATCTGATTCATGTACATGCAACTGAAAGATATCCATGGCACCCTCCTTACAACACAAAAGACATACTGTATTTTCCTGCCCCCTCAAGAGGTCGTATTTTTCTCACAAAAGTCTCATAAATCATCGGAATTGGAACCTAAAAAGGACCCTGCCAATGCCTCCATCCTGGAGATCGATGGCCAGTGACCGCCTGCAAGCACCTTCTTTCATTGTGCTTGATGTCCTCCTGCAGAACACACTAATGTATATGAAGGTGGTTTTGTTTTGAGAGCAAGAAATTGGCCTAGACTAGATATGAGAAATTGTCAGGGGTTAGAGAGCTGCATTTCCCTTCCAGGGGACCTTAGAGGGACACACACATTGACATTTCAGAGTTGCAAACTGGGACACATATGGCAAAGAATGTTTAGAATCAGGGGTAGGCAAACTCAGCCCTTTCAGGGATTTTGGACTTCAGCTCCCAGAAGCCTCAGCCATGTTGGCCAATAGTCTGGAATTCTGGGAGCTGAAGTCCCTCGGCCCTTAAAGGGGACAGTTTGCCTACCCCTCATTTAGAGTATGATCAAAAGGGTGTGGTTAGATAACAGGAAAGCAAAAGTAATTTATGGGGAAGAATGTGCAAAAATACTATATAAAACAGAAAACCTCTGAAATTTATGTACAGTAGCCCCTCCTAATTTGTGGGTGATCTGTTCTGGACCCGCTTGAGAAAATGGCGACTTGCACATATTCGAGTCCCATAGGAAATAATGGGTTGCATGCCCATGGTGGTATGTGCGGCCGCATGCAGCCGTGTGCAACCATTATACTAATAGCTGCTTCCCTCCTGCAAAGAGCAAGACCATGGATTCAAAGTCCACGAAAAGGGAAGGAGAACTGTACTTAGTTTAGGAAAACCTGAAAAAGGCAAGACAATGATGACAACAACGACAATAACGACGAAGAAGTCTACTGGGAAGGGCCCATCTCTCCCAACAGGTAAGTTAACTCAGTACATACTAATTTGATCTCAGTTTGCAGCAACTGAATTAAGCTGAGGACAAAGAAGGAAAGTGTGAGAAAAAGAGAATCTGGGACATTTTAAAAGCACTGAGAAAGTGGAACAGCACAGGGTTAACTGGAACTGCTGCTACTAAACAGGGACCCTGGAAGGTTGCAACATGCATCACACAGCCATCTCAGTTTTCAAAACAATGTCCCCAAATGCCCAAAATGGCCTCTGTGGGGGAATGGGGAAAACCTGCCATTTAGGCCCAGAAAAGGCTTTTCCAGTGGGAAGTGTTCTAGGCCCTCCAAATATGCCATAGTTGTCCTTTAGGTTGCATTTGTGGGTGAAAGAATTCCTCCAAAATTCGAAAAAGGGAGGGCATGGGAACCACATGGGTGCCACATTTTCCTCCCCCATGACAAGACGGAAATCCAGTATGTCCCAGCTTAGACCTAATGAATGACTTACCAGGAAGAAAACTTTATTGAAAAGAACGGAACTTTCTTCAGAGAAAACACATGTCGGATTGTATGGCATGGATGTCAGCCCAGTCAAACATGACCTTCGATTTAACTCTTGGCAACGTGGCGCTAGGAGAAGGTCTGCTCATATTCTGAGAGAAGAGATTAGTCAGAACTGGGCAGCTGGGCCTCGCAGCTGCCAAAAATTGCACCAGCAAGTAGCCTGTGCCAAGCCAATCTCCTATAGGAAGAACACATTCTTCCATCGTCTCCATCAAGTGGGAACAGTGCCAGGCAAGTATTGCTCTGAAATGGCTTGCTCCATATACCGACAACACTGAATGGAAAGACACAGCCTGGAATCCAGGAGCAGCATTCCCAAGTGAAGCATGAGCAAAAAAGACGCATGCACAGGTGTGGAGGGAGCAGTAGAGAAGAAGATGGTAAAAACAGCAGAGCCCTTGGATTATTTCTGTGAGAGAGACCCCCCCCTTGCCACACTTACACAGACACACACACAGAGCCTTTTCCCCCTGCATATGGTGGGGATGATCCTCCACCAATTACCTCCCTGTATGTTCCAAAATCACGATGGAAGTATGGAAGAGGGAATTGCAAGCCATTTCCAGATAGAAATGCACTGTGCCGTTTAGACCGTTTCTGTTGATAATATTGGTGTTCAAGATGAAGCAAAGCTGTTCAAGCCTGATATGCCAGAATAGAGGACAGAAAGGAAAATGAACCCAAATGTGAAGTGGGCTGGAGTTGGAGATGCACATTTCCTACCACTGGAAAGGTTGACACTTTCCATGATGTTGCAGCTGTCCGTCTTTCAGCGGCACAGATCTTCGAAACCTTGGAAGACATTTTTATTGGGTTAATGTTGATCGTGGGAGGAAATCCTTGTTTTCTTGACCAGTCAGGCTGTTTTTTACAATACATTTTTGGCACTATTTTGAGTCTGGGACCTTCCCTCCCACTCTAGCTAGATGACTTTGGTAACTCTGTGCTAGTGTATACCGGAGTTGTGCTACATAAGAAACCTTTTAGACATTTTTATCTACAAGGCAACTCTGTTTAGCTTAGAAGCATTGAATGCAAGGAAATAAAAATGCACAAAAGTGCTACCTATCTGTAAACAAATGCTTTCTGAGTTGTTAGGAAATCTATACCCCAATAAAAGGACAGGAGAATTTAAAGATGTGTTTAAAATGACTTTGTGACCCAATACTTTTCAAATCTTGTATCACTTCTTTGAGGAAATTATAAAGTAAAACTATACAGGCAATGCATTTAGCAAGTCAACTTTAATATTTATTTTATATTTTTGGTATTTTGACGTTCATTCCTCTACACTTTCAAGATAGAAGCTTTTACAATCATCTCACTGTAGGTTTGATAAAGAGAGGGCATATGATTGTGGTACTGAAGGCACAATTTCAAACCGTGCCAA
>CM034701.1:391082808-391097491 GCA_020142125.1 Phrynosoma platyrhinos
GAGCTGTAGTTTGTTGTGTCTATAAGTGACAGTTTTCCTGCTAAGTACTTACATGTCATAAATGCTAGGGAACATGGGAGCTGTAGTTTGTTGTGTTTATAAGTGACAGTTTTTCTGCTAAGTACCTGCATATCATAAGCATTTGAATTAAAATTACTATATTGAAATCAAATCTGTTTTTTTAAAAAAAATTATTTGGTGTGCGTTGGAAGAGGGTCGTCTTATACGGCCAGTATATAACAAACTCTATATTTTAACTGAAAAATTGGGGATCATCTTATACTCCCAGTCACCTTATAAGCCAGAAATAATGGGACTTGAGTATCCATGGATTTTGGTATCCTTTAGAGGTCCTGGAACCAAATCCCAGCGGATACCAAGGGCCCATTGTATATGGACTTTCAAGTCACTTGTCAATTATGGGAACTTCATGAATTTCATAGGGTCTTCTTAGGCTGCATCTGCACTGCAGAAATAATGTAGTTTGACATCCCTTTAGCTGCCATATCTCAATGCTATGGAACCCTGGGATTTCTAGTTTATTGTAGCACCAGAGTTCTCGGACACAAATAATACCTCACAAAACTACAAATGCTAGAATTCCATAACACTGAGTAATGGCAGGCAAATCAGAATGAAATTGCATTATTTCTGCAGTGCAGATGCATCCTTGGGCAAGGAATACTCAGAGTTGGTTTGCCATTGTTTTCCTCTGAAATATAGGCCTACATTTGCACCTGGTATTGCATGGCAGTCTTCGATTAGGCTGACCCTGCTTAACTTCCAAGAATAGATGGGATCTGATACCTTCAAGGTATTTACGTTTTGCAAGTGGGATTTTAATATCTATACTATATTTTAATTGAATTTCAAGTAGATGTGCTACAAATTGTTTTTTAAATTAAAAAAAAGCCCAAAACCACTATGGTTGCTTGTCTAAAAACCAATTACAGCAAAGCAGCAAACTGAGTTTAAGGATTAAAGCAGTGGTTCCCAAACTTTGGTCTTCCAGATGTTTTGGACTTCAGCTCCCAGAATTCCTGACTGTTGGCCAAGCTGGCTTGGACTTCTGGGAGTTGAAGTCCAAAAACCTGGAGGACAAAAGTTTGGGAATCACTGGATTAAAGTAACACACAGCTATGTCACCACTAGATGGCTGAAGATGTAGCTATACTACACTCCAGGCAGCAGTGCAACATGATGATAAAATGATGATGCAAAGTATCCCAGAAAAATAGGAAGCTCAAGATTTGTTTAAGCCACTAATTGCTCTTTTAGTAGGCACAAATGAGTGTGTTTTTAACAACAACAACACAGCAGCAACAATGACAATAAAAGGGCACTGCTGGGGCTGTATTAATAGCTGCCCAAATCGATACTGCAACAAATTGGGAAAATAACAAACTATTGAAAAGTAGAATATGAAAGTTTGGTATACTAAGCTAACAAGCAGCTTTAATGCTATCATTCAAGTGTTTTTATGCATGCAAAACTTTTCATGGGGAAAACTGGCAACCAATAACATTTTTTGGAATGAAAAAATAATGTTAAGAAAGAAACTGGATCACACCATTTACGTTCCAGAGGGTTGTATATATTTGTACATCTTGGGGAAAAATGGGATGAGACAGTGAGTACAAGAAATTGAAAAGTTCTGGTGAAATCCAATGTGGCACGAACAGACTACAGGTCAGTCTATCAGGCCTACATTCACAGGGGATTGAAATACTTTTAATTCTGAATTAGAGTGTGGGACAACTCAATAAATATGATCCAGAGTATTGAGTATGAGAATCAGCATGATGTAGTTGTTAGAGTTTTGGACTAGGTCTCCAGGAGATGAAGGATGGAATCTCTGCTCAATTATGGAAACCCACTGGGCAGGCTTGAGGAAGTCACACTCTCTCAACCTCCAAGGAGAGCCTTGATAAACCCCCTCTGAAGAAATCTTGCCAAAAAACAAACCCTGTGATCCTTTGGTTTAGGGTCACTATCAGTTAGAAATGACTTGAAGGCACACAACAACAGGAGAATTAGATACAGCTGAAATCAGAAGTTGCCTACCTTTATGAGATTCACCATCTTTAAAAAAAAAAAAAGCAAGAATAATATATTTAAAACCCTAGGGTGGCATGATCCCATAGTTATATAATGCCTTCTTATTGTGGAGGATTCTCACAGGTGTTTCTTGAGTATCAAAAGTTAACAGAAAATTTCAAAAACAGTGCACATAGAAATTGTTTTTAAAATTATTATTCAATATTATAAGGCTGTGGGGTTTTTTTGGGGGGGTAGACATTATGGAGTGGAAGGGACATACAGGGCAATAGCTGAAGTTACAGCACACAGCTGACTCTTGTTGTAGATCTGTGGAGGGGAGCATTTTTATAGTTGCCTCCATCCTCAATGGAAATTCTGTTGGAAAGCCCATGGACTGAGCAAAACCCTCATAGCTGTTCTTCCACACCAGGCCCAAATCAAATTAAAGAAGTGTCTCATTTCCATTAAATGCTAGCAAGTAAGTATTTCCCACTAGCCCTGCCCTTTAAAGAATTCTGTAATCCCTTCTTGGAACTTTTCATCTGATTCTCCTGTTTCCCTTTATCTTTGCTTGTGGGCATTAGGGGGAATAAGAGCACTAAAACCCAAGATGTTGGCAATGACCTGGGTGTTTGTGGGGTGACAGTGATGTTGATGGTCTAAAAGCTAAACTGGGGATTGAAAGCCTTTCATGTATTACATCACAGATTGCCAAAATTAAGAGCAGAGAGTTTAAAATGCAAGAGGATGAGCCTGAGAAAGGGGAGGAAAGAAGGCTAGACAGACAGTGAAGGGATGCAGGTATCAACAAGTATCAAAATTCCCCTCCTCAACTTGCAAGTGGATAGGAATGATATAGGTGGTACTCCTCCTTTTCCTTAAGTCATATTCTCACAGACACTAAAAAGGTCCCTGCATTTGTTGATATTTAATGTGGCTTTTTTCTCTGTCTTTCTCCAATGCCAGGTGAGTTATCCTAGCATCCATGGGATCCATGTAGCAAGAAGACTGCACCAGGTTTGTTGTTCATATGTCAAGAGCATATTGCAAATCGGACGTTTTATGAAACAAGTCTTTCTACTCAGTGGGAGCATGCATAACATTGCAGGGTCAGCATCACAGAGCTGTAAGGAACCCCAAGGGCAATCTAGTCCAACCTTTAGCCACTCAAGAATCTACAGCGATAGCACCCTTGAGAGATGGCCATCGAGCCTCTGTGTAAATCCTCCAATGAAGAGGGGTTTGCCATCTTCCAGGGCAGTCTGTTCCATTGTCCATTTCTTACCATCAGAAAGTTATTTCAAATATTTATAGACGTCTTGCAATTTCTAACTTTGTAAATGTTTTTGTAATTTGAATTACTTGCTTTGTATCTTAAGTCCCCAGAGCAGCAGAAAACAAGCTTGCTCCACCTTCTGACATGACACCCCTTCAGACATTTAAAGATAGTTATCCTATCACCTCTCAACCTTCTCTTCCTTAACCAAGTTAGGAAATCAGTTCTTAACTGCGGTTAACATCTCCAGTTAAGCTGCCCTGTATAGCCAAAGCAAAAAAGCAGCTTATTTATATACCGCTTCATATCACGCTATGGCCAGCTTGCTCATGCTGTTTGCCTTCAACTGTTCACCCTCGGTGGCTGTTTATTTATTTAAACATTTATATCCTGCTCTGTATCTGAATATCCTAGGGCTGCTTACAATAAAAGCAATTTGAAACAACGATGATGATGATTTTAAAAGATCAAAATATATTGTATAGTTTAATCAATTAAAATCCAGACAATTTAAAATCAATTAAAACAAATTTAAATAGTGAACCATAAGACATGTGGAGCTCTGACAAAATTAGGCTTGAAGTCTTTCATAAGAAGCCCAGTTTTGACAGTGCTGAAATGATCCCAATGTTTGTGCCAAAGAGGACTCCAACAGGAGTGAATTCCACAACGCATGTGCCATCACAGAGAAGGCAACTTCCTTCTCTGAACAAGGATTTCATTGAAATTTATTCAACACAAAGTTGCTATTTGGCAAGCAGATACAAGCATCCAGCGTGGCAGCATTCAAAAAGCATGGTTCTGTTCATAGCAAGTGATCGAGATACCCTCGTTCACCACTTCCCAGAAGAAGCCATGAGCTGAAAGAAAAAGCGGGTACTGGGCCATGGAGGCCTAATCTACCTACAGAAGTGCAGTAAGATCATTACAGCTGGATCTGTTTGGCTGGAGCACCAGTTCTGCAGTGTACTTAGACTAATGGTTAATGCAGCTCTTACCACTTAGTGGGCACTTAAGGAAAATGGAAGCTGAGTTCCACTCCTTCATCATTCTGGAGAGCACCTCGCCAAGCTAAACAATCCAATAAAAACAGAAAGACTGATGAGATGTAGCTAAAGTTCTTTAGAAGCAGTTTGTCTCTGCATAGAAGAGAGGCTGTATTGTTCAAAGGGCTGAGAGAAGATTTGTTGGTCTCGCTGGGCATATGTATGAATGGTGAAGAACACATTGCAGATGAAATGCAGATATTTCAAATCAGCAAAGTGGGGTTCATGAAGAGCTCTTTAAAATTGGTCACAGATAAAAGATTCTTTCCTCTGGCCTGTTGAGAAGCACTTATTCTTATGTACAACATGGCAAGGAAGCATGAACAGAAGCATGGCAGTGAAGAAAAGCCAGCTCTAATGTTTCAGCAAGTGGGTTTTTCCTAGAAAGCTTGGAAATACTTAACAATGTTGTAACTGTATTAACTTTTGGAGGGAGGCAGTCTGATTCTTATTCTCCATTCACTCCTGCTCCAACTATGAAAGTTTGCTATTTCCTATTCATCTTTTGTTTGGTTATCAACTGGACTTAAATCCTGTAAACCACGTTGAGAGCAAAGTATTATCCAATGAAGTGATATACAAATAAATTGATAGCGATCACTATCACCATTAAAAAAAAAATTTTTTTAACAAAGCTGGGGAGGAAAAATGAGAAACAACAACAACAACAATGAAATAAAGCTGAGTGAAATGTACTGCTTATCCACTGGGGAAATAATGCAATTGGGGGAACAGGTTCCTGTTATCCACTGCAGTTCCCCTGCCCCATACATTCCGAAAATTTCCTCTCAGTGTTGCAGTTAGGGAACCCTCTGGGACAGATCTAAGGTGAGGAATAGCACAGAGGTGACAAATAAAAGAGGGGAAGACAAGTCCTGTTGCACCAGCAAAAGTCTATTTGCACAATGTTGGACATCAATTTACCAGCTTCACTTAACCTCAAATCTCAGAGTAAAATGAAAAGATAGTGGTCATTAAATTTACGTATTTTTAAATCTTTGCAAGTAGCAGCGTTTGGGGGATTTGACCCAGATCACAATGCAGCATGGAAGAAAGAGAGATTTAATATTTTCTTAACCATCATTTTCCTAATGAAAATTTCACACTCATATTGGAGCTGCTATTTGCCCTCTTGGGGAAAACATACATATGCATGTATGGATTTTCTAGTAGAGCAAATAGCAACTTCTGGGAGTATCATTGGGGAAAAACTGGAGTGGGCAGACAGTTTAACCCATCTACATGTGATCCACAGTCCCAATTCAGACAGTATTCACAGCTGTCCACAAAATTTAAAGAAGCTAGAGATGTGATCTTTATCCTCTTTAAATCTTCTAAATTCTCATTTATTTTAAAAGAGGTTGCATGCAGCTTCCTCTTGTTTTGCACGGTAATCTGGATGAGAACTGGAGGTGTGGAGAACAAGCCTTTCAATAATTTCTCACTGCAGCTGGACTTGAAAATGCTGCAAAGAGACAGCAAGTAGTTGTCTTGTATTGTCTAGGGGAAGGAGAAATTTCTTTATATAATACTTTTGTTTTCCCTGAGGAAGAGCCAAGAGGTGTCTTAAAGGTTCTAGAAAAATTTAGAAGCCATTTTTTACCCTGTAAGAATGTTGTTTTTGAAAGGTTTGGCTTCTGGAACCATCTGCAGAATCCCAAGAGTCACCACCGAGCAATTTGTTGCGGAGCTGAAATTGAAAGCTACGAGTTGTGAATTTGGTACTACAAAACAGTGAGATGGTGAGAGGTGAAATTGTGTTTCAGCATGAGGGAGAGACTGAAAGACTTTTGAAATAATCTGACTTTACCCTTGAGAAGGCTGTTGAAATATGTTGTGATGACAAAATAACAAGAGCTCAGCTGCAGATCATAGTAACAACTTCTAAGCAAGTATATGAACTACAGGATGCTCATAAAATAGCAAAGGAATTTCAGATAAAGTTTTTGGAGCTAAAGAGATTGGATAATAAGTGTCTTCACAAACCTCAAAGATGCCCAGCATTTGGAAAGATATGCAACAAGTGTAGCAAGAAAAATCATTATCCCAGGTTATCTAAAGTAACAAAGTTAAATCCTGAAAATGTACAACACAGGACGTTTTCATACACACGGCTCTAAAGCCGGCTGGAAGCTGCCTGGAAGCAAAGAAGAGCCATTCCGGCGGTGAAAACAGCAGCCGCCGGAATGGCTCCTGATTGCTTCCGGCAGCAGCCCCGTAATTCCTTTTTAAAAAAGGAATTAGAAAAACGGGGCTAAAGCCAGCCAGCGCCGGGGATGGCGCAGGGATGGCGCTGGATAGGGCGGGGCTTGCTGCGACGTCGTATGAACATGCGCAGCAAGACCCCGGAGGGACGCCGGCTAGTGCCAGGGATGGCGCTGGATGGGGCGGGGCTTGCTGAGACGTCGTATGAACACGCGCAGCAAGACCCCGGAGGGACGCCGGATAGCGCCAGGGATGGCGCTGGATGGGGCGGGGCTTCCTGCGACGTCGTGTGAAAAATTTGACAGTGGAGCCGGAGTGGGGCCGGAGGGAGGCCGGCTAGCGTCCTCCTAAAACCCCGTGTGAAAACGTCCACAGAGAACAGATTCATGAGCTTAACATAAGTAGTTTAATGATAGGAATGCTGGTTCAGGAAGTGAATGGTGCAGTTGCAAATAAAACTGCTGGATTCTACACTGGTATTAATATACAAGGGTGTTCTAACTTTAAGTTAGATACAGGCGGGTGGAAGCAAATGTATTGCCATTTAGTATATTCTGTAAGATACTAGTCAAGAAGATGATGACTAAGAGTGATGCATTTTTTGTGGCTTATGGTGGGGCAAAAACACAACCATAGGGAACCACTGTATTTGAATAGTACACTTCAAAAGGGATGATTAAAGTATTGTTTATGTAACAGACTGCTTAGTAATTCTATTATGAGGTAGACCATCTTGTGACATGTTGGATTTAGTTCATCAGATTGATAGCATACACACAGCTGAATCACTGGCACAGAAAACATTGAAATAACTTAAAGGCATACAACAAAAACAAAGAGAAAGAAGTGCTTGCTGTTGTATCTGCAATGAAGTTTCACCTGTATGTGTTTGGTAAAGTTGTCTTAGTCCAGACTGATCATAAGTGGGTCCTTAGTATCTGCTGGGTTTTGGTTCCAAGACCACCCGTAGATACCAAAATCTGTGGATGCTCATTACATACAATGGTAGTAAAATGGTGTCTCTTATATTAAATGACAAAATCAAGCCGAAACAGACAGCCATGAAGGGGCAACTTGAAGCCACCCCTGCTAAAGATGCCTCAAAACTGCGGCAAACCCACGCCATGGTTCTGAAGGACCATTTGTGGTTCCAAGATGGTATTCTTTTTAATGGGAGATAAGAGTATTGTTATTGTATCCGAAAGACAAAGTATACTAGCACAGCTTCATGAGTCTTAGCAAGGCATTCATTTGCCTTGAACTAAACTGAAGAAATGAACTAAAGCTAGGGCAAGATGGTTGATGTATTGGCCTAGTATGTCAAAAGATATTGAGATAGTTATTGGAAACTTCTGTTTGTGCTTGTTTTGCTCAAAGCAATCAAAAGCAGCCATTTAAGCTACATGAAATTCCTGAAGTACAATGGGAGAAGGTGGGTGTAGATATTTTTAAACAGGACAATTCCCCTTTTCTTCTGGTGATTGATTGCTTTTCAAACTATCCTGAAGTATTACGTTTAGTTGATAAGACTGCAAGAATGGTTATTGCTAAGCTTAAATCTGTTTTTGCTTACAATGGAACACCAAGGACAATTGTGAGTGGTAATAAACCCTTTGCTAGTCAAGAATATGAAATTTCAAAGACATAGCCATGTTAGTCTGGAAAATCACTCTACAAAGGGATATTGTAGCACCTTTAAGACTAAGTGAAAGAGAGAGGTTGGTAGCATGAACTTTCGTAGACTACTTTCTCAGAGGGAGATTGGCATGTTTTGCCTAGAGAAGAGAAGGTTAAGAGATGATATGAAGCCCTGTTTAAATATTTGAAGGGATGCCATACTGAAGATGGAGCAAGCTTGTTTTCTGCTGTTCCAGGGCTAGGACACAAAGCAATGGGTGCAAACTACAGAAAAAGAGATTCCACCTAAACTTTAGGAACTTTAGGAAGAACTTCGTGGCAGTAAGAGCTGTTCGACAGTGGAACACGCTGCCTCAGAGAGTGGTGATCTCCTTCTTTGGAGGACTTTAAACAGAGGCTGGATGGCCATCGGTCAGGGAGGCTTTGATTGAGAGTTCTTGCATGGCATTATGGGGTTGACTGGATGACCATTGTGATCTCCTCCAACTCTATGATTCTATGCACAAGCTCAAGTTGCAAAAGTTCATGATACCAGTTTCTCTCTTTCAGATAGTCTCAAAGGTGCTACATGATCCCTTTGCATAAGTGGGAATAAGTGATCCCTTTGCATCAGTGGGAATTTGAACAATGTTTTATTAGTCCAGGATATGTACAATCTAATGGAATATCAGAATGAACAATCCAGTCTATAAAGCAGCTTATAATGAAGTCAGGAGATGCACATGTGGATGTGTATTTGGAATATTGGAACATACCAGTTACAGAGATGCCATACTTCCCTGCAGAAATGCTAATAGGAGGATGTTAAGAAGTAAACTTCAACTAATTTACTATAGTCAGCCCTCCACATTTGTGTCTTTGTCTTTTGCAGGTTTTATTATTTATAGATTTGAGTAACAGGTTCTTTCTAGGAATCTCTAGGTCCTCCAGAGCCACTCTGCTGGAGGCTGACCATAGAGTTGTGATGGAAGACATAGCAGTTCTTAGAGGAAATTCTCTAGGCATTTATAGGTAGCAAAATTCTATGGCCAGCCTATGGTGAATGTTAACCATAGAATTGAACTGGAGGACCTAGAGAGTGCTAGAGATGTGTTTTCTCAGGGGAAAAAAAATAATGGGTTTTTAATCTGCATTTTTCCACTTTCACAGGGATCCTGCACCCCTAACCCCAGCAAATGTGAAGGTCCAACGCACAGCCCAAGATTCCTACTAATGTACATCAGGACCTTTAATAATAATAATAATAATAATAGTTATTTGTATACCGCCCTGTGGCGAACCAATCCGGGCGGTTGAGAGTCCAGAATAGGCAAAAATATTTCTAGGACTGAGCAGCAAAATCACTTGTAATGTTAGACGATTTAGTTAGGATGGAATTTAAGGATCATGAGGAAGGATGGCTTTCTGCTAGGTTTATGGAAAAATGTAAATAACCACATTCATACCGAGTAAGGAATTCAGAAGGCTGGCTATATTGACATAATTAAGATCATGAAGATTTACATAGAGCTAAGGCAGATGACCCAAATGCTCAACCTTCTGTGTTTCCTGGTGCTTCCTCAAGTGACATAGGAGAGACAAATGAGCAGCCTGATCTGTCTTATGCAACACATGCACCTCCAGCATCCTATAGATATAACATTATTATATTCATTTGTATTCTATTTTTCCCCCAAAGCCCAAATCAGCAACATCTTGAAGATCTGTCTTTTTTCTAGAAAGCTATGTTCCTTGAGGAAGAATAGTGGTAAACACTATCCTCAATGGTGAGCTGAATAAAAATGACCTCTAGCCCCATAACAGTTGCAATTTCTGTAATGTTTTAATATATTTGTTTATTGATATTGACATGCATGATAATATAGTATTTTAATGTGTTCTATTACACATATGTTGGCTGACGTCTTTGTTTTATGAAATGGAGATGTGGTGTAATGTCTCTTTAAAGCAAAACTGCTTTAGCCGCAGCTGTATAGTGTTTAAGGGACTCAGGCTTCCTTGTTTGTCAGACCTTGTCCACAATGCTTGGCTGGACTTAGTGGAGAAATAAACCTTGCCACTACTATCTTGAAGTCTTATCCACTTGTGAATTTGCCTTCATTGCAACAGCGGACATTACAGATCTACTAGAAATTAACATTCAAAAGTTAAGAAACTGTTCAGAGGTAATACAATTACATGCATTGAATAAAGGTGTGTTTTAAAAGGTTCAGAAATACTCCTTTAAATTCCATGAAAATCCCATCCGTACTTCCACAGCCTACCAACATGTGAACCAACATTTCTAGGCCATAATCATTCTAACCACATACTAGGAAAGAGGCAGTCTGCCACTAGAGCATTTCAGGAATTAAGTTTCAAATTCCTTGGCTAAAGGTGGAAATCTTTCCAAATGCAACAATGCAATCAAAACAAAGTTGGATTAGGTATGTTTTAAAACGTGTCTGTGTATGCTTTCAAGCCATTTCTGGATTATGGCAACTTTAAGGGCTTTCTTGGCAAAATTTGTTCAGAGGGGGTTGCCTTTGCTATCCTCAGGCTGAGAGAGGGTTAGTTGCCCAAGGTCACCCAGTGGGTTTCCATGGCTGATCAGGGATTCGAATCCCGGTCTCCAGAGTCAGTCCAATGCCCAAACCACTACTACACCACGCTGGCTCTCATTTAGTGCTTAGGAGTAGGGAATATTTATTTTACAAATGAACCAGTACCAGAGCATATATATGTGTGTGTGTGTGTGTGAGAGAGAGAGAGAGAGAGAGAGAGAGAGAGAGAGAGAGAGAGAGAGAGAGCAGATCAAAGGAGAACTGGGTTTAAAATTAAAATCTGGTCCAGGTGCAGAATGGCCCTCTTGGTGGCTGAATTGTTGTAGCAATTCTGATGACAGCTGTGCTGTAAATGAAAGTTAATTATAATATCTGGGGCCTGTCATCTGCATTTCCGTCGTTTGAACTGGCAGGAGGAAAGGCCCCCACGTGCGGCCCACATCTGAATCCTAAACAGCTCAAAAGGAAACCACAGCGTGGAGTTAAACAAAAGCAGCTCCCTGCTTGCTGCTCCTCCGATTGACTTCTGTCCTTCGGCGATGTCCACCCACACTCGAGGGTCAAGCTAATGACCCGGACAGTCAGGGGTCCAGCTGTGCACGTGTGTCCGTGGATGGAGGAAGAGGCTCTTCAGAGACCTAGGCCACGTCGTGTACACAGCTGGCAATCCGAGCCATCTCCCGGATGCTGCCCTTTCTTGACATGGCCTGTTAATGCATCCTGGGCTAAGAGCTGGTGGCAAACAATGGCAGGCGGGCACTCAGGCGCATGCGACCCCCCGACACGGCAGGCCTTTTCTCCTTCCTCCTCTTCCCAAAGATGCAGCCGTGGGGACCGGTCCCTAGGCTGGCTGCTATGGCAACTACACTGCAGTACATTCAAGGGGATCACGTGAATGAAGATGAATGTGTTGCACTGGAAAAAACGAGAGGGGGGAGCCAGCAAGGAGGAGGAGAGAGAGAGGCTGAGAGGAGATCATGTTTGGAATAAAACATTCTCACCAGAGGGAGCAAATCCTTTTGCAATGCTGTTCTGTTTCTGTGGTGGTGGTGTTTTCGAATTCTAACCTCAAGTACCCCCCTCCCCAATCTCTTACACAGATTCAAACTAAAATTGAGGAAGGTGTGTGTTTATCTCTGTGATTATATGGCTCAGATAACTCTTCTAACAAAAACCAAGGTACAGTTGTGCATGTGCCTCTTTGACCCACTCTTTCCAAGAAGCAAGCTGCCAGCTTGCCTTCAAAAAAATGCTATACATACTATGAATGCTTACATATTGCTTTGTCTTCTCCAGAAAAGTGTCATTTGCACTGTCTTAAACAACCGTGTTGTTGTGTTATGCCAATACAGCATTATACACTGCAGCAATGCTATTCAACGTGTTGGTCTGTGGATTGATGCCAGTCCACAAACCATCAGCTGCCAGTCACTGGAGAGTTTCCAAAACAGAAAGAAGCGATTGTAGCTGAAGGACACAAATATGGGACCGGTCCTTGGCACATGGAGCAGAGGAAGAATTGCTGGTCTGCCAAAATATACAGCTTATGAAGGATTGTACCATACAGTTGTCCCTCTGTATCCACAGATTCCTTATCCACAGATTAAGCCATCTACAGCTTGAAAATATTTTTAAAAATATATAAATTCCAAAAAGCAAACCTTGATTTTGCCATTTTTTGTTGTTGTTGTTTCCGACTTATGGCAACCCTTATCAGGGGGTTTTCTTCACAAGATTTGTTCAGAGGGGTTTGCCATTGCCATCCCCTGAGGCTGAGAGAGTGTGACTTGCCCAAGGTCACCCAGTGAATTTCCATGGCCGAGCCGGGATTTGGAATTTATAAGGGACACCATTTAACTATGCCATTGAATATAATGGGGTTTGAGCATCCATGGATTTTGGTATCCCGGGGAGGGGGAAGGTCCTGGAACCAAACCCCAGCAGATACCAAGGGCCCACTGTATCGCTTGCACTATGCCGTCTTGGAAAATCAACATATGATTCAGAAAGGGGATAAACAAAAAATTGTATTAAGCTTAGTTACAAGAGGCCCTAAAGTTGGCTCCCGTGGCAGATGCTTCTGGGAATAGTACCCCACAGGACTGTCCCTTTCTGAGAAGTGCAGCTATTTACAGATACTCCCAACTGGATGGGAGAACATGGCCAAGGAGGCACAGAGCTAGGTCTGTTTCTAATTTTCAGTGAACTTCATGATTCCCAATGAAAAGACAATCTATATTTTAAAAAATCAGAAATAGATGAGGGACAACAAAAAGTTGGTGTGGGGCTTCAGGGACTCTATGCTAGCCTGGCAAATAGTGCTAAGGGTGTATATTAATATTTTTAAAGAATATGTTACAGATTTCCATAGAAACTTTCACAGGTAATGAATTACCAATTGCCTATTTCCTCAAAACAAGTTTGTGCTAGTTGGAACTAAACATTGGATGGAGGTGAGGCATTCCAGATGTTGATGAACTACAACTCCTAACATTCCTCACCATTGGCTATTCTGGTTAGAATTAGTGGGAACTAAAGTCCAAAAATATCTGCAAGGCCACATGATCTCCATCCCTGAAGAAGGCCAATGTTCTTGCCCATTTATGGACTCTGGAGAAGGCAAAGCAATATGTAAGCATTCACAGTATGTATAGCATTGAGTGTTTGTTTCCTGGTCAAAAAATGGGTTTCCTGACCCTCATGAATCGCAGGCAGTAAGGATAACAGAGGCATGAATTTTGCAGTTTTTCACCCAGTATCTGTACATTTAAAAGTGTTTTAGGGAATTTACTCTGCACAAATTTTGGGAATAGGTTTGTGAGTGAGGGAGTGAGTGTGAAAATCATGCCTTTATTTGATGTGGGGTTTGTTTGTTTGTTTATTTGCCAAAAGCCAGAAACACGTTTTTTGTGCAAAATTGGTGGGTCTACCCCCCTAAAAATACTTTTGTAGAAAAAAGGGTGTGTTCTTAGAAACAGTGTTTTTGTGTTAAAAATGTGTTTGTTTCAAGAAAAAAAAATACCCTCACAATTTTTATGCAAAACTTCCACCAAATAATTTTTGGGTACAATGATTTCCTAAAACACTTCTGGATGTTTGAAGCATACAGGTTTTCCCTCAAGGGTCAGGAGAAATGGTGGAAATTATTTCTTTTTACCTGCAAAGACTAAATAGTCAAAGATTTATAATGCCTAACCTTTGTGCATACGGGTATTGTATGAAATACACTAAAGGAAAGAAAATATGTAGCTTACGTCCCTCACTCCCAATACTGTCCATGTTTTTCCTCAACCTTTGAACACTATCTGATATTCCCCAACACCAAGACACAAGCAACTATGCTGCGTGAAGAAAGAGGAAATATGAACTGCTGTATTTAACCATGCTGTAGACATGTCCCAATGCCACCAGAGGGCAATGAAATGAACTAGGTTCTCCCTCGATCGTAATTCTGAATTTCTAGATCTTACGGCAAGCAAGTCAATTATAGCCGCTCTCCCCCATCCCCCTTTACTGTAATAAAATGTCATTGAATAATGTGGATGTTTATTTGCTGTGGCAGTTGATACTTAACACCAATTTGCACATTTGGAAGAGATAATGACAAGTTTGGAAGAGGAGGGGGAATGGTCTCACAAGATATAATTAAACAATTGAAATAGTAAGACATGATTACACCAACACAGGAACAGGGCAGGTGATGTCTAACGCTTCCACAGAGAAGCAAATGGGTCATTCAGCTTGGATTAGCATCAGCATCAGCAGAAGAGTCAACTACAGGAATGCCCATTGAAAAGCTGAGACAACTCTACTTGGGCTTCGTTCCCACTATGATTTAAAGCAAATTGCTGATCAGGTTATACAACCGTCGTTCCCACTTGAAAACGGTTCCGATCCTATTGAGCTCAGCTGCGATCATGATGAAGCGAGGCAAA
>CM034701.1:391136482-391156088 GCA_020142125.1 Phrynosoma platyrhinos
CCCTTGTGGTCTCTTTCAACTCTATGATTCTATGATTCTATGACTTTTTGGGACTACAGCTCCCAGAAGCCCCAGTCAGCTTATTTTTCCAAACTCCATGATCCTTATATAATGTCATGAAAGAGGTGAGCAGCTGCTGCTTCTTGTCATCATCATCATCATGATGTTGTTGTTAACCACCCTTGAGTTGATCTCAACTCATGGCTGCCCTGTGGATGAGACATCTCCACGACTCCCTATCCTCCACTATTATCCTTAGCTCTTGCAGAGTCATACCCATGATCTCTTTAATGGAGTCCAGCCATCTAGCATGTGGTCTTCCTCTCTTTCTCCTTCCCTCTACCTTTCCTAGCATTATGATCTTTTCTAATGAGTCGTGCCTTCTCATGATCTTGGCTTCCAGGAAACTTTCAGGCCTGACCTGTTCAAGGACCCATTTACAGTCACCTCTCTGTTTCCACCCCCCCCACCCCCATGTAAAAATGGAAAATCCATTCCAGACTCCCCTCATGCGAAAATGGAAAATCACAAATATTCAAGCCTCTTAAGCTTGAATGGCAGCACATGCCCACAGATTCTCCCCCCCCCCCCATTTGCTGCCCGCAAACAGGCAAGGGACGTAGACTTCAAGTCTGCGAAAACAGAGGGGCAACTGTATTCATCTTTCTGTCCATGCTATACTCAGCACTCTTCTCCAGCAACACATCTCAAATGAAATTTTCTTTTTATCCATTTTCTGAATTGTCCAGCTCTCACATCCATACCTGGCAATGGGGAACATAATTGCTTGTATGATTCTGACTTTCATGCTTAATTGTATCTCTTTGCTCTTTAGGGCCTTTTTCAAGTTCTTTCATGGCTGTCCTCCCCATTCTAAGGACGTTATCACACAGGGGAAATCTGCTGGTTAATCCACAATCCCAAACAGAAACTGGATTTGTCCGCCTCACGATTTCACACGATGTCGCACAGAAACTGGTGTTATCCGAGATCTTTTGAAATTCGGTAGTTTTGAGGAAATGCATTTGCGAAATTACAGTAATTTTGCATTTACCGTAATGTGAAAAGCAAATGCACATTTGGGAGCATTTCCCTGCTTTTTCCCATGGTTCCACAGCGAGCATTCCTCTATCTGCGCATGTGCAAGAAGATCATTTCTAGTACATTTACGGGCTTTTCTCACTTGTGTGTGAACGTTAAATGCGCTTACTGTAATTTCGCAATTAAGGTAATTACGTGTGAAAACCATTTGCGGAATCAAGGTTTATTTTCGGTTTATTTTCGGAATGCCTCATTTCCACTTTATTATCGCTTTCTGGCCCACGTGTGATAACGTCCTTAGTCTTTCTGACTAAGAAGTTCTTCTCACTTCACTAGAGCCCCCATTCTGATCAAGGTATAATCCAATCTTTTACTATTTCTATTTCCTCATTGTCTAGATTGAATTTATGGATAGTTTCCATGGTCACTGTTTTTGTTTTCTTTGTGTTCAACAGTAAGCCTGCCTTTGCACTTTCTTCCTTGGCATCATCATCATCATTTTATATCCTGCCTTTCTCCCATTACTGTATAGGAATTGAAGGTGGCTTGAGCATATTAACAGCCTCACCTGAAAATACCCCAACAAAACTATTCTGGCACTGCATTCCCTGTGAGGAGGGATTGTGTTCACTCAGTCTCTCCTCTTGCCATGCTTGGCAAGAGCTGGTCTGGATACCAGAGATGGTAAACTATATATATTCTCAAAAATGACAGCATAGCATGACAACCCTCATTTGGGGAAAGGAGCCACTGATGTCTACATTAGTCAACTTCTCCAATTCATGGCCCACTCTGCCCTGTTTTTCAACCTTGAAACAATGTCTAGGACATTTAAAGAATTTTATAAATCAGAAGTGAGCAAAGTGCAGCTCTTCTGAAGTTGTTGCACTGCAACTCCCATCAGCCTTAGCCTGGCAGATCATAATGAATGCAAGGGTTTAGCCCAATCATATTAAGAGGGCTGTAGTTTGTCCACTTCCATTATAAAGTATTAATAACAATATACTTCTAGATATGACAGCCAGCATGATGTAGAAGTTTGAACACTGGGCTGTGGCTCTGGAGATCAGGGTTTGAATCCCTGCTTGGCCATGGAAACCCTCTGGTTGGTAACCTTGGGCAAGTCACATTCTCTCAACCTCAGAGGAAGGCAACTGAACACTGGCACTGATAGGAGCCTCAAGGGAGTAAAGGGAGTCCTTTTACTCTCTGGGGCCGTTTGGAAGCCACCCTCTCTTCACACCAGCTTTGAGGGAAGAGGAGAGCCTGCTACTGGTATCGAGGTTGAAACATATTGGTAGAAAAAGTGCAGTGATTAATGTGTTGATTTTGCATAATCAGAATGCAAATTAAAAATATGCATAATTATAATTTGCACAATATGCAAATTAGATGCACAGATATGCAGGACTGGAATATGGCAACCCTACTTCCAGGCAAGGAAAAGTTGGTAGGGGTATTTCCTCCTTCCCTGCCCCCAGTGGGTAGTTTAAATTCATGCCTCCCTATTCCCACATCACGTCCTATCAAATTTGCCTTGGGGGACTGCTGCTGTCAGTGTCCATACATCTCTATGCATTTTGGCCTCTGCTCTTGGCTGCTTGGCAAAATTATAGCTCCTGTATTTTATTTATTCATTCACAGCCTTCGTTTTCCCCAACTAATGATGGCTTACATAAATTGAAACAAACACAGATAAAAGCACATGCAAACACATATGCAAAAGGCTACAAAAAATACTACAAAAATTAAACTGTCCATAGAATAAAACCTAACACCTTCCTTGCTGCATGGGAATTAATTTATTTATTTATTCATCCATCCATTCATTTGTAGGCCACCTTTCTCCCAGAAAGGACCTAAGGTGACTCATAGACAAAAAAATTAAAATAATTTTTTGAAAAAAAAACCTTAAACCTTTGTTCCAGCTAAAGTTGTGTGTCCCAGGGAGCTATGGAGACACTCTGTGACTTCTTCTCACCTCCATGCAGTACACTGTACTCCCAAACAGTGATACATTAGGAGATTTGAATCCTACCTCTAGGAAACTTGAGAATTCGGCACATGGGGCTATGCCACTGGGGGTAATGGGAGTACATACAGTGTGGTACCATCTGATAGGCATTGTATAGCTACTTCTTACCATTTTAAAATCCATTCTGTATTTGCCCGTATTTGTATTCATTCTCCCATTTCTCCCAAGATGAGCATGCACTGGATTAAGGGGTCATTCTCACTCAGGGCATGTTCTGAGAACACATGGTGCAACCCATCACTGTAGCTAGCAACCCAGGTTTAGATCCTGCCAGTCTTTGCCTAGGAGGCCACCTTAGGAATTCATGTTTCCTTCCTTTAGTTCCACCTAGATGGGGGTGGGGGTGTATTCATTAAAAAAATTAATCAATTCCTACTGATGTAACAGCATTTCCTCACCAGCCCCAGTATAACGCAAGGAAAAATTGCACCACCCCTTGTGTTAATTTAATGCAAAGTAAGGGCTTCAGCATTGGGGCTTCATATCAGAAGCTGAGCAGCATTCTGAGTCAGGTTGTGGTTCAATTTCAGCAGCACTGTAAAACAAGAAGAACAGTTAATTCCTTAAGGAAAAACAAAGGAAAGATGACAATTTTAGGGATGCAGCTGAGAGGAAAAATCTTACAAGATGTGAAGAATGAGCCACAGTAATTAAAAGGCCGCCTGCCACTCTATGAATGTAACTCCACAGTTCACTGAATTGCGGATGATTAACTTACTCATATGCTTGGGATGAGTACCCCCATACCAATGATGTTATTTCCCACACTGAATACCCAACAGATGTGGCCATGAAATATATCTGCATAACCATTACTTGGGGGGTTACCAATTAAAGTGGAAGCGTGTGAGAAGTGACTGGCACAACTGCCATGGCTATCCTTCCTCCATATCAATTTATCCAATCTATTTCCCACACACACACACTTTTGCCAAGATTGGCTACTATATTATTTTCAATAAAGTGTTGATCTGCAACACTCTGTAAAGAACCAGAGTACCAAGAGATGTAAGAGCACAGAGCTATTTAGGATATCAAGCCCCATGCATCAGAATGATGGAGCTACAATTTGACATTTTAAATAAAGACGTTTGATGAATTCGCTCTTTGGGAATTCCACTCAGAATTGATCCATTATAGGGTTTAGATACAGACAATGGGGGTTTTTTATATGTTCTGGGTGGAAACTAAAAACATGCATATATGTCTAGCTGTCAGTAAGTTTCCTATATAAAATAGTGCTTTTAGGCCTACTATGCAGTTGCACAATGATATTCAGAAAGTATGACTGTTGAATGTATTGGCCGAGGCTCGGACTGATGATGACGTAAAAGTTACTGTAGTACTGGTAGAACTTTTCATGCATTTTCTATCTACAAGTCCAAATGATAAAGATATCACAAATAAATCTAAAGCAGAAATGCTGTGAATACACAGACTAGTGGATTTTTCACCCGCAATCCCTTAAGGAATAAGGGATTGCCCGGAGGCAATACTGGGGCAGCCCTGAAGCAATTGGACCAATGCGGCTAAATTTGACAGGAATGATGGAGCTGTTGTGGAAGAGAGTTTCAAGGAATATGAGAAGCAATGCAAATCTGGCGAGAAGGTAGTAAGGGGAGGGAAATAACTACAGAGAGATGCACAGTAGCAGAAGGCAGGAGTTTACTATAAGCCACCAAACCAAGATAAGGTGGTGGACAATGTTTTTCAGAAACAAATCTAGGAATTCTTGAAGGTGCAAGAATCAGTAGTTATCGGGGATTTCAATTACCCTGATATCTGCTGGGAGACTACCTCTGCTAATACATCCCTGATGTGACTTGCAGATAATTTATTTCAAAAGAAAGAGAAATGAGTAAGAGGCTCAGCAGTCTTGGATTTGGCCCTAACCAATAGCAAGGCGTTGGCCACTGGAACCAAAGTCATCAGTACATTTGGGGGAAAGGACCATGTAATGCTAGCATTTGCAGTTGTGGGAGAGGGCAAAGAAGAATATAGTTGAACACAGACCTTGGATTTCAGGAAAGATGATTTTAACAGATTTAGGGAATTACTGTGTAGAATCACATGGCTAGACAGGCTAAAGGAAAAAGACACCTAGCAAGGGTGGGAGTTCTTGAAGACTGAGTTGCAAAAAATACAAACAATTCCATGGGAGAGAAAAAATGGGAAACATCTGAAAAAGCTAATGCGGCTGCATAGCAATCTCAAGGAGAAAGTCAAAAGAAAAAGGTGTGGGGTGTGTGTATGAGAGCCAGCATGGCATAGTGGTTTTAGTGTTGGACTACAACTTTGGAGACCAGGGTTCAAATCCTGACTTGACCACTGGGTGACCTTGGCAGGTCACACACTCTCAGCCTCAGAGGATGGTAATGGCAAACCCCCTCTGAACAAATCTTGCCAAGAAAACCCCTTGATAGATTCACCTTAGAGTTGCCATAAATCAAAAATGACTTCAAGGCCCACAACGAGAGAGAGAGAGAGAAACTGGAAGGAAGGACAAATCACCAAGGAAGAGTACAGATGTGTAGCCCAAACTTGCAGAAGCAGTATAAAGAAAGCTTAAGCTCAAAACAAGCTGTGACTGCCTAGGCAACAAGAAGAGGATTTTCAGATATATTCAAGGCAAGAAAACTACCAAGGAGACAACTGGGCCACTGTTCAATAAAGATGGAAAACTGGTAACAAAATGAAAAGGCTTTTCATCCATCAGTACTTATTTTGCTTCTGTTTCCTCCAAAAAAGAAAGTGGTAGACTTCCATGCAGAAGTAGAAAACATGGTAAGGGATATGGATTACAAATCAAATTGATAAGGAGTTAGCCAGAAATAACTGAGCTAACCTAAGCAAGTTCAGATCTTCAGGGGCAGACAAACTGCATCCCAAAAGTACTGAAGGAACTTGCTGGTCTACTCTCTGAATCCCTTGCCATCAGTTTTGAGAAATCTTGCCAGAGGTGTCAGAAAACTGAAGACAAGCAAACATTGTCCATCTCTTTGAAAAAGGCAAAAAAAGAAGATCCAGGAAAGTACAGAGCAGTCATCTTAACGTCAATGCCATGAAAAATATTACAATGGATTATACAGGAGACCTGTCTGCAAGTATCTTGATGACAGTGCAGAGATCAGGAAGAGCCAGCATGGATTTGTCAAGAACAAATCTGGCCAAACTAATCTTCTCTCTCTCTCTCTCTCTCTCTCTCTCTCTCTTTTTGAATCAGGTCACAAGTTTAGTAAGTGGTGGGAATGCTGTGGATATTATTTATCTGGATTTCAGCAATGCATTTTATTATTTTGATTAGCAAACTGGTTAAATGTCGAATATGGCCATAACAAACCAAGTGCACAGGTAAAGGATGGGGGATACATGGCTCAGACATACTATATGCAAAAAGGCCCTTGGGATTATTGTTCATCATAAATTGAACATGAGCTAGCAATGTTGACGCTGAGCAAAAAAAGGTGAATGCTATTTTAACCTGCTGTTAAGAACTGCCCTCACCCCCACAGTTTGGTAAACAAGCCTTCTGTATTCAAACAGCAAGAACTTTTATTTCAGCAAGTGTAGGTGTTAGGAGAAAGACAGAACTGCCATCAACCATCAACACTGACATAAAATTAACAACATCTCACCAACAAACTTTGTGGGCTTCACCTTAATTTGTTTACAATTCAAAACATACCTGTCCTCCCAACCCTATTTGCCTTGTCTGCCTATCCCTCATACACTTTTGGTTTATGAAAGAATTAGAAAAGATCCTAAAATGCAAAGACATATAACTCAGCACAAAAGTCAGAATCATACAAGCCCTATTACCATGTATGGATATGAGAGCTGGACAGTCAAGAAAGACAATAGGAGGAAAACCAATGCATTTGGGATGTACTGCTGGAGAAGAGTGCTGAGGATCCCATGGACAGCCAAAAGGACAAACAAATGGGTCCTAGACCAGATCAAGCTGGAAACCTCCCTGGAAGCCAAGATGACAAGATTTAAACTGTTGTACTTTGGACGCATCATTAGAAGGCATGAATTGTAGGAAAAGACAATAATATTAGGAAAGGTGGAGGGAAGTAGAAAGAGAGGAAGGCCACATGCTGGAATGAATGGACTTTATTAAAGAGACCACAAATATGAGTTTGCAGGATTTGGGCAGAACAGTGGGGCGGGGGGGAGCTGGAGATGTCTCATCCATAGGATCACCATGGGTCGAGATCAATGCAAAGGCAGTTAACAACAACAATAAAAGCTTTCCAAGTTAAGAGAAGTAATAGTCCCACTATATTTTGTGCAGATAAGGCCTCATCTGGAGTACTACATTCAGTTCTGGGCACCCCCTTTTTAAGAAGGATATAGACAAATTGAAGCAGGTTCTGATACAGGCAATGAGGATGATAAGAAGTATGGAGAACTAGAAATATGAAGAAAGTTTGAGGGGGCTGGGCATGTTCATTTTAGTGAAGAAAACACTGAGGGATGACATGATTGCACTCCTTAAATACCTCAAGAGATGTCACAGAGAAGAGGGGGCAGGCCTGTTCTCTGCTGTCCTATAAAGTAGAACCAGGTCTAATGAAGTTACAAAAGAGTGGACTGAACATTAGAAGGAACTTCTTGATTGTAAGAGCAATTTGGCAATGAAACCAATTGCCTAGAAAGGTGGCGGAGTCTCCTTCTCTGGACATCTTCAAAAAGAGGCTGGGCAGTCACCTGTTAGGGATGCTTTCGCTGGAGAGTCTGCATTGAGCAGGAGGTTGGACTTAATGCCCCATAAGGTCTCTTCGAACCCTATGATTCTATTACTCTAATTTCCAAGATGGCATCTGCCATACATGGACATGTTTCTTCCTGAGACAAATGGATTCCTATCATTTACCTATGGACTCTGATGACTCTTCAAATAAAAAACTCCATTACCTGTAGAAGGATATTAAAGGTTAAAAAAAAAATCAATATCCTAAGTAAGCTTGTTTTTGTTTAGTTATTTTTTATTTTTTTATATTTTTTTTTTTTGCATCTGACCTCAGGTTCTGCATGTCTGTATCGTTTGCAGGAAACTAGTGGTGGCCCTAGTTTAATTTTCTGGGATTCTTAATGCCAAAGTTAGGATTGCACAGAAAGCAACAAAGAGAAGAGCAACCAAACCAGTCATGTGCGACACAGTAGGGTCAAGAAGAAAGACTAAAAGGAACCATATTCCTTGTATAGTTTCTTTTGTTATGTCTATTAGACTCCGTGTATGGTTGTGACTAGATAACTATTCCTTAACACTCTTTGCAATCCTCTTTTTGCGTTCACTCATCGCCCATACTACAGGGAATTATGTGGTGTACAATCCCCTTATGTGCAAACACATATGCCAACTGTGCAAGCATGAAACCAAAAGATATCTCTCTACTTGCCTGTTTTGTCTGCAATCCAATTATAGGTAACAGTTATGCCGACCTATACAAGCATGAAACCAAGAGATGGCTTTCTACTTGCCTGCTGTCCTTTTACTCAAAAATGGAAGATTAGACACACTCTTGTCAGCCTGATACAGTGCATTCAGTAGAAAGTTCAGCTGTATACACTTTATGGAAATGTGACATTAGAACAGAATCACTAGAAGACGTTTCAGCCACAATTAACATTTGATACTGTTTGGAAAGAAAATATAGTTAATGTCTAATTTTGCCACTTCGGTAAGCAAACACTAGCTTAAGCCTACTGGGAAATCAGAAGACAAACAAGCAAAAGTTACAGAAAGTAGCTATTTTTGAAAATTGTCAGTGTTGTTCTAAACTGGTCAATCTTATCAAATCTTACAAATGTGGCCCCCAGAACTGAGTCATCATGGGATTAAGCAAAGTACTTTGGGACCCAAAGCATTTTGCATGAATGAGATAAAGCTGTGTGACTAGAACCTGGTTTAAAAAACATTTTGTTCTGTATGAGACCATGTATCTCCCAAAAGCAGAGGTGAACAACTTGAGCCCTTCTAAATGTTACTGGACTGCATTTTCAATAGTGTACTCAGCAGTGACTGATGATGGAGCACAAGATGCCAACATTTGCTCTATAAAGAACCACCAAGGCAGACACTCTCCCTCATCTGTGACTTCTAATGAAGTAATCCATAAAGGTTTTTACAAGAATAATATATTTGTTAGTCTTTAAGGTACCACAAAATTCTTAATTCTTGGTTTTGCTTCAACAAATCAACAAGGCCACTTCTCTGGAAGTCATTATCTCAAAAGAAAATAGCCTAACTAAAAACATGTAGACCTGAAGAAACTTAAGCACTAGATTAAATATTAAGCAACATTAGCAAATTATTTGTAGAACATTGCTCAAAAGAAATAAAAATTGCAGCATAATGATTTTCCTTTTACAAAGTCTTCTGAAAACAGAAAGGGAAAAATTATCTCAATTTCATAGTCTACCAGGTGTTATGGCCTGGAGTTTTCGGTCATCAATGATTTGGATTCTATCCAAGTATCTGTGATTGTTTTTATTAGCTGTCCTTGAGTCGACTCTGACTCATGGCGACCGTATGGATGAGACACTTCCAAGACGTCCTATCCTCCACTGCTCTGCAAACCCCATTCCTGTGCCCCCCCCCGATTGAGTCCATCTATCTTACATGCGGCCTTTCCCTTTTTCTTCTACCCTCTACCTTGTCCAGGAAAGCCACCAAGAGTGCTAATAAAAGCTTCTTGTGAGGGTTGAAGGTAACAAAAATATTTTGCTAATGCAAAACAAGGAAGCAAAGGTTCGTATTACCAATCCAAAGGTTCAGCCAGAGAAAGGTCAAGCAGTCCAAAGGTCTAGGATTCCAGAGAGGCAGAGTGACAAGGCAGTCCAAAGGTCAAGGGTTCCAGAAGTTCAAGATAAATCAGCAGTCCGAGAGTCAAGGTTTCAGGCCAAGGAACAAGGAGAGACAGAGGCATTTGCAAGGAAACTCAGATAATCTCTGGCACCGAGGCAAACCTTCTGCATCTGCTTAAATTACCAAGCTGCAGGAGCTCAGCTGAGGCTGATTGTTCCGGTGTTTTTCATAAAGTCTCCTCAAATGCCGAAGGCCCTCCCTTTCTGCTCAACACTGGCTGAAGGTAGGTATTGTCCCTTGATCCTCCTCCATGTCTGAAAGTTTTGCTGCCAGGAGGCTTGGCCATGGAGCCTCCAGGGAGACCACAGTCTCTAATGGAGGCTCTGCTGAAGCTGGCAAAGCAGAACTAGGGCCGGGCTCAGACTTCACAGCTGCAGGCTCAGGTCTCAGAGGAGGTCCTATCTCGTCTTCCTGCAGGCAGGGCATGACATACCTTTCCTAGCATTATTGTTTTCTCTTAACAATTCATGCCTTCTCATTATGTGCCCAAAGTACGACAGCCTCAATTTGATCATCTTGACTTCTAAGGAGAATTCTGGTTTGATCTGTTCAAGGGTCTGTGTCAGAACCATGCTTCCGCATCAGGTTCTGTCAGGGTTTAACAAGGTTGTGGGGTTAGCTGGGGAGGATGGGTAGGATAGTTGAATGAGTGCTGGGGGAAGGGAGGTGTGGAACTGTGAATTGTTTTGAGAACTGGACTGCTTGGAATGTAGGAAGGCAAAAGGGAGGATGGCTATACCAGGAGGCAGAATAGGTGGGGGCCGAGGAGCAAGAGGACTGGAAACTGTGGGAAAAGTAGGTGGGGGCATGGTTTTCATGCCAGGATGGCTGGGGTGGAGCAAATGTTTTGGTGGGTTTAATTAGGTGTTGCTTAGTGAGGGGGGGTCAGTTCTGGCTTAAACGTAGTCTTGTAGAATGCTGACTTTGTGTGCTTCAATAAACTCCTAATTGCAACAATTGACTGGCTTACTGACTACACAGAGTTCTGATTTTGCAAGGATCTGACAGTCTGTTTGTTGGGGAGGGGGGTTGTTGTTGTTGTTTGGCTGTCCACAGTAATTCTCCAGCACCAAATCTCAAATGCATTTATTTTCTTTCTGTCTGCTTCCTTTACTGTCCAGCTCTCACATCTGTACATGATGATGGGAAATACAATGGTTTGGATAATTCTAACATTAGTACTCATTTGTATATCTTTACTCTTTATGATCTTTTCTAATCCCTTCATAGCTTTCTTACCCATTTCTAGTCTTATTTCCTGACTGCAGTTACCACTTTAGTCAATGTTTCATCCTAAGTATAGAAACTCTCTGACTATTTTGATTTCCTCATTGTCTATATTAAATTTATGTCTTTCTTCCATGGTATCTTATGTTCAACATTAACTCTGCCTTTGCACTTTCATCTTTCCTTAGTAACCATTCCACTTGTGTGATATCTTCCGCAGTATTATTGCATCATCAGCATCCCTTAAGTTGTAAATGTTTCAGCCTCCTATCTTCACTCCTATTTCTTCTGAGACTAACGCTGCTTTTCTTATGATGTTTTCAGTATATAAATTGAGCAAATAGGGTGATAGGATACAGCCTTACCTGATCCCTTTACCTATTGAGAACCATTCTGTTTCTCTGAATTCAGTTCTGGCAGTGGCCTCTTGTCCTTAGCACAGATTTCTCATCAGAACTATCAGATGTAGTGGCACTCCCATGTCCTTGAGTGCATTCCATAGCTTTCAATGATCTATATCAGGGGTAGGCAACCTTTCCCCTTTAAGGGCTGAGGGACTTCAGCTCCCAGAATCCCAGGAGCTATTGGCCAACATGGGACTATTGGCCAACATGGCTGAGGCTTCTGGGAGCTGAAGTCCCTCGGCCCTTAAAGGGGAAAGGTGCCTACTCCTTATTACAGTCAAATGCTTTGCTATAGCCATCTTATGTTTACTGTATGGTCTCTAGTGCCTCTTCCTTTCCTGAAACCCACCTGCACTTCTAGAATTTCTCTCTCCATGTATGGTTGAAGTCTATGCTGCAGAATTTTGAGCTTTATTTTGTTTGCATGTGAGATTAATGCTATGGTCCTATAGTTGCTGCATTTTTGTATCTCTTTTCTTATGAATTGGGATATATATTGATCATTTCCAGTCTGTAGCCACCTCTTTGTTTTCCATATTTGTTAGCATATTGTAGTTAATACCAGTGTTGCTTCTGTCTGTGTACATTGTAGCAGTTCAATTGGAATATCATCCATTCCTGGGGATTTATTTTTCCCAAGTTCTCTCATTGCAGATTCTACTTTCCTTTTTAGAATTTGGGGTTTGCCTTCATATGATTCCTCATTCCATGTGTCATTCATGTTCTCATCTCTTTTATATAACTCTTATGTGGGTTGCCTCCAATGTCTTTTTATTTCTTCTTGTTCTTGTATTATGTTCTTATTTTCTCCATATAGCATCCCAGCTCTTGGTTTGAATTTACCTTTGATTTTCCAGATCTTTTTTTAAATAGTTGGTCTCTCATTCTTCCCTTGTTGTTGTCTCCTATTTCACTGCATTGGTCATTATAGTAATCCTCCTTATCCCTGCGTATTAGACATTCCATGGTTGTGTTCATGGGTCTGGTTTTTCTCCTATCTCCCTTTGTTTTTGCCTCTCTTCTTTCTCCAAATATCTAGGAGTCAGCAAAGTATCATTGGATAATATGGCACACTCCAAATACTGTTGCTTTTTGTAACTGTGCTACTGTCATCCTATCTATGGCAATTTCATTCAAATGTTTTATCAGTCCATTTGGAACTGCTCTTGGGATAAATACAACTTTTATTATTCTTGTTGTTGCTGTTGTTGCATTGAAGGACATAGCTCAGTCAGTCTATATGAACATACAAAGGAATATTATAACACCTTTGAGACTAAAGGGTGAAACAGACAGGCAAAATAAAGCAGTTTCCAGCCACTTTGAAGGTAGGGTGTTTAGATTATGCAAATTTTATAACACATTCTTTTCCCCCCCAATTTTTATTTATTTTAAATTACAATATAGAACCAGTATTTACAATAAGTATTTCCTCTTCATTTCCATTATTAAATGCATATAATTATAACAAGTCCGCTTTAATATTTTAACTTCCTAGATTGTTACCTGATTTCAGGACTAAAAAGAATTTGTTTCACAGTTCCAAAAAAAAAAAAAAATCGTCTGCCTATTTCCTGACTTTAATCTATAATCTCTCTCAATGTAATTTTGAACTGGCTTGGGATTTATGCCACTTTGCTTTATTTTATTTATTTGTATTGGTTATGACCATTGTTTTTTGCAGTATTTCCGTAATTCTTCCCAGTCTTTGTCTGTTTCGTCCCTCGGGTTCTTATCCATTGTTTTCGTTAGTCTATCCATTTCAATATTATCCAGAGATTTAAGTAGCCAGTCTTCAATGGTTGGTACCGCCTTTGTTTTCCATTTTTGTGCGATTAGAATTCTGGCACTTGTAATCATGTATAACAGCGTTTTTGAATGTCTTCTGGCTTCTTTATTCAGAATTTTATTAGTCATATTTAACAGATATGTTTTAGGTATCATTTGAAATTTTATTTCAAAAATTTGTTCAATTTCCGAATGAATTGTTTCCCAAAACGCTTTAATTTTGGGACATTGCCACCACATGTGGAACCAGCTTCCGATTTCTTTATTGCACTTCCAGCATTTATCTTCGCTTTTTTAAATAAATTTTTGCTAATTTAGATGGTGTTAAATGCCATCTGTATACCATCTTCAAATAGTTTTCTTTCAAACTCTGACATTTTGTGAACTGGAATGTCCTCCTTCTAGAGTACTGCCAGTCCTCTAAGTTGATACTCCTTTGAATATCTTTTGCCCAATTTATCATTTCAGTTTTAACAATTTCTTGTTCTAACTTTCTACCAAGAAGTATTTTATAAATTTTTGAAGATTGTTTTGTCACCTTCCCTTCTAAAATTTTATCTAATTCATTTTTTTCCAGTTCAAAATTGAATTCTTTTTTATCTACCTTAAATCTTTCTGTTAATTGATGATATATCAACCAGTGGCTTTTGACAACAAATTCTTTTATTTTGTTTGGATTCTTCAAAAAGTACTGATGTTGGTTATCTTTTTTTAAAATATCTCGATATCTTATCCACTTTGTTCCTGTTTTTGTTCTTTCAAATAGTGCTTCCTGTGGAGAGAGCCAACCGGGTATCTTGGAGTAAAAAATTGAAATTTTTTAACACATTCTTAAGCAGAAAAGTTAACTCACTAAATAGGGCTGAATGGAGTGTGATCAAAGCCAAATACCTTGTTATACACTTGTCTTTTTCACAACAAGGAAGTCACCAAAATTAACTAATTCATTAATTAACTGTTAAAGTTAAGAGGTTACAGAAACCTAGTTTAACAGGGCAGCCAATCCGCTGCAGGAGATACTACAAGCACATGCAAACAGACACACTGATTCCAGTAAGAGCAGAAGCCACTTCTGCTGATAGGTTTACAGCCTCCAGAAGATATGCAAGAAGTAGGATATCCTTAATGCAACCTATTCTGTCAGATTTTGTGTTAAGACATTTTCCAATATTCTGGACATTTCAAACATTTTTTAAAAAAATATATTTCAGTCTAATTTGGGGCCACTTGTGTTTTTTTTCCTAGTTCATATCTTTTTGTTATACTGTGAGAAGCAAAAATAGAGAGGGTTTTCTGTGGCAACAGCTTTCATTGTCATCGTATCTTCATTCTGGGTATTCTAGTAATTCACTGAATTTTCTAAAATTTTACATCAACAGAATGAAAAGTATCTGATAAAAGGAGTAGTAAAATGTTGTTCTGAAAATTGTATGACAAATATAACATTAATTTGGATGAAGCTGAGAAAATTCCAACTAAATTTCAATGTTTTTATGGGTTCATAGGAAAGGAAACCACTTCAATATATTTGAAAATCATGAGGGAGCTAATAAGTACTTCACCATGGTTCATAGTTCTTTCACTTTTGTTACACTCTTTTTAATTATCTTTTAGCAAGCTGAAAATGGAAACTCGTAACATTTAACTTAACTCATGACAGTTTCAAAATTCTGTTAACTTTTAACTTTAAATAATTATATTTTTAATTAACTTTCCTCAGGGCTGCAAAGAAGATGCAGGAATGTCACCACGACCTTCTTGCTTGCATTTATGGAAAGACCATTGGCTGAACAATTTCTATAGATCATATTTGCCTGCAAAATATTTTGATAAACCCAATTCTGAAGTGATGATTTTGATGTATCTCTGCCAACTCACACTATACTTCACTTACATCCTGCAAATATTGAATTAACAATCTATTCTGGTTTTTATTGTTATCAGTGACTGACTTCTGTGGGCAAAACGGAAGAATGGAGTCATGCCCACATCTCAGTGCCAGCCTCAAGGAGAAAAAAATACAAAACTGGTCTTTCAGGCAACACAAGAGGAAGGACAATTCTGAAAGTCACACCAATAGAAGACAATTTAGCTCACTGTTTATTAAATGAATTTTTTAAAAAAATAAAACAACCCAAGGCCCACTAGTCTCTGGCTGCATCTGCATTGCAGAAATAATTTAATTGCCATGACTCAATGTTGTGACTCAATGTTGTGAAATTCTGAAACTTGTAGGATTGTGTAGGATTCTCTGTCAGATCTCTGGTGCCACAACAACTACAATTCCCAGCGTTCCATAGCACTGAGCCATCACAGTTAAAGTGGTGTTAAATGGAATTATTTCTGCAGTGCAGATGCAGCCTTTGTCTAATGTATCTGTTGTTATTATTGTTTTGTGCCTTCAAGTAATTTCCTATTTATGGAGACCCTAAAGTTTTCTTGGCAAGATTTGTTCAGTGGTGGTTTGTCATTGCCTTCCCCCGAGGCTGAGAGTATGTAACTTGCCCAAGGTCAGCCAGTGGGTTTCATGTATTCAATATCAAATGGACTCAGGAGAGAAGCAGAGACCGCCCCTTAAAAGCTGGGGATTCTTTGTTAGAATTTATCCTCCACATTTGGTATTTTTTCTCCATTAAAATAATATAGCTTCATTAACAACCTTTACATGAAGCCCAAGTGTTAAACTTTTCTCATTTAAATACAAAATAGGCTATGAAGGTCCCACATTTTAAAAGTACCCAGTATCATTACCCTAATGTGAAAGAGGCCATTCACAACATATGGAGCGCTTGCTCTATGGAAATGGCAGCATATAAACCATGGAGATAATATTGCACACCCCAATTATACAAATATCACATTTTCAGAGAAACAGGATGTGTCCTGTAAATGTCGCCATTCTCATCACTGCAGCTCTTAAGCGCTGGGTCATTAAGGGAACCTGAGCTTTGTTTTGGGAGGAAAATAAGAATATTAACTGGAAAGAAACAAAACAAAACACTTCAATGAACAAGGAAAATATGAGCAAACAAGCCTTTACCATCTGGTGCCCTTTGGAAATTTGGACTTCTAGCAGCTGCAATCCATTCCTGATGTTCATTGTTGTGCTATTCCACCTTTCCCAACTAGTGCTTTGGCTAAGCTACAGCATTCAGCCAACATGCCTTCAGACCAAATATACATGTTTCACAGAAAGTTCCATCCGCTGGAGAGAAGTCCTAGCCACTCGGCATGATATAGTAATGACAGAGCGTCAAAAACAGGGACAGCTCTTCAGAATGCAATGTCACGATACACATTCACAATTACATCCATAAAAATCAAGACAAAGCTAGCAGCATTTGCTCATATACGATCTATATTATACACATTGGATCAAAAGTAAGAAACAAGTTCAGGCAATGGCCACAAAGCTGTGCAACCCAACCCTCTTTTGATATATAGCCAAAGGGAAGAAAATGTGCTGCTCAAAAGGAAGCTCAGTTTTAGCCTTTCGCAGCCAGCAAACTGAGCCTACTTTCCTATCTTTCTTGTTCTTTTCACAGAATCATAGAATCAGAGTTGGGAGAGACCACAAGGGCCACCCAGTCCAACCACCTGCCATGCAGGAACTCCCAATCAAACCATCCCCGACAGATGGCCATCCAGCTTCTGTTTAAAGACCTCCAAAAAAGGAGACTCCACCACAATCCTCTGAGGGAGTGTATTCCACTGTTGAACAGCTCTCACTGTCAGGAAGTTTCTCGGAATCTCTTTTCCTGTAACTTGCACCCATTGTTCCTGGTTATGATAAACTGGAGGTCCTCCATTCATCTGAGGACTCCAAAGGGGTAAAGGTTGAGAGAAAGTCCATGCTAAGAAGGTGTTACATCACATTCTAATGTGGTTATATCACAGCTGATGCAAATGCTAACTGACCAATCAACTACAAAATCAGCTACAAAGCCCATCTGAGCTTGAAATAGGATTAGGAACATGTGTTAAATAGTGTGAGTAGGCTTTTTGTTTTATTTTACCTGGCTTGACTGAAATGATTGTATTCTGTTATATTTCTCTGCCTGTGGACAAGGAGATTCTACATGTAAATGATATCCTTTGCTCTATGATTTCTTAGCTAGAGATAAAGCTTTTCTTAAAAGTACCTTGCTTCCTTTACACTCCTTCTACATGTGCTTTTAACTCAGTTATTGTTAAGTTGGCAAGAGAAGGAAACTAGAAATCCTCTAGCAAAGTTGTGATGTGTTGATAGGATGGAGATCAGGAATTCATCTGGTGGTGGCAGCTAGTATAGATGGTCTCAAGGGATCTCATTCAGCTCAACAGGAGTGGGAAGGGAAATCCAGAGACCAGGAATCAATGATCTTCAGTGGCAAAGAGCCAAAACAGGGTGGCTGTTGTTGGCTACTGAACCCAGGGATCATCACACTGGTTACATTCTTTGGAGCAGCCAAAAACAAGCTTGTTCCATCCTCAATATGACACCCGTTCAAATACTTAAACAGGGCTATCATATCACCTCTTAACCATCTCTTCTCCAGGCTAAACATACCCAGCTCCCTAAGCCGTTCCTCATAAGGCAGGGTTTCCAGACCCTTCAGCATTTTTGGTCACCCTCCTCTGGACACGCACCAAACATGGCCCCAAGAGGAGGAAACAACAAATGCTTAATTGAAGAGAAAATAATTCTAAAGGAGAGCCGGCGTCACAAATGTGTGATTTAAACTTGAGTTCTACTGTATCATCAATCTACTGGATCATGTCCAGTCTACTGCGGAGTTCCCAATGACTTCTGGTTGGCCACTATATAAAATAAGATGTTGCACCAAGATTTTCGTTTCATCCAGCAAAACTCTTCTTACATTCCCATGTTCTTATTATTCATGATTTCTGCCTATATTCACTTGCAAACAGATAATGAACACAGGTATTTTGCATGTCCTGTTGTTCCCCTTTTGGTTATTTCAATTTTCTAGGGTTTTTTTTTTAAGCAATTCATCTGTGCTCCTGGATGAAAACTAATATTTAGAAAAAGGTTGGCCATGTTCAATAGAAAGCCAAAAATAAATAAATAAATAAATAATAAACCAATCTTTCCAAAATAGTTTCTGGCTGCTATGAGTGAGGTTTCTTTACCCTAAGCACACCAGTCACCATACCTTTCTCCTAAATTGAATGTGGGATGGGGATATTGTAGCTTTAGTTGTTAGGAGATTTTGGATCAGGAGGGTGGTCAATATGGTGAAAGTTTGGAAACCATGCCCTATGAGGAACTGCTTAGGGAACTGGGTATGTTTAGCCTGGAGAAGAGATGGTTAAGACAGGATATGAAAGACCTGTTTAAATATTTGAAGAGATGTCATATTGAGGATCTTGAGAGCTGAACAATGAAGAAAGTTGATAGAAAGAAAATCAACTCATTTGAGTTGGAGAAGAGTGTTGAGGATACAATGGACAGCATAGAGGCTGTCGTACTTTGGCCGTTATCCTTTTAAATATTGTATGTTTATTATATGTAGATTTTAATTTCTATCAGGTTTAATACTGTTTTAAGGGGGAGGGTTGTGGGTGGAGGGATTAAGAATTGGATTTTAATTGTTGTATTTTAACATGCTGTACGCCGCCCCGATTGCGCTGCAGAGGGGCGGGTTACAAATAAAACTTATTATTATTATTATTATTATTATTATTATTATCCTGAGAAGGTATGACTCACTCAAAAAGAAAAGGAAACGTGGAGCGTAGTCTAAAGAGAAAATGACCGCATACCAGATGGTTCAAGGAGGTTATGAGCCTGGAGGCCTGAACAGATTGCCAGAAATAATCCATCTTGAGACTACTTTAACTTCCCTGGCTCAGTGCTAGGGAATCATGGGAACTGTAGCTTATTGTGACACCAGAGCTCTCTGACAAAGAAGGCTTAATGTCTCAAAAAAAAACTACAATTCCCATGATTCCCTAGCATTGAATCAGGACAGTTAAAGTGGTCTCAAGCTGGATTATTTCTGGCAGTCTGTTCAGGCCCTGAGCCTGCAGGACCTGAGTAGAGCAGGTGACAGTAGAAAGCCTTGGAGAAGTCTCATTCACAGAGTCAACATGAGTCAAGGTTGACTTGAAGGCAGTTAACAACAACAAAAACATATTGAGGATGGTGCATCAAGTTTTCTGCTGCTCTACAGACTACCATGTGGGGCAATGGCTTCAAATTACAGGAAAAGAGATTCCACCTCAACATTAGGA
>CM034701.1:391159337-391170537 GCA_020142125.1 Phrynosoma platyrhinos
GATGATACCTGTTCAAGGTGGGAACCATTGTCTCACAAGGATCAACTGATCCACTGATTATTTAAATTTAATGGGTGACAAAACAGTGTGGAATACATAGGATGTTCATAAATATTAACACATGGCAGCCAAAACACAGATTTTAAATCCTATTTTAGTCCAGACTAGAGTAAACCCATTGAATCCATTAGATCTATCTTTGTTGATTCACCATTCAACAATTGATTGATGGGGTCTACTCTTGTCAAGACTAACCAACAGAATGTCAGTCATAGTTTGATTAATTTGTGTTAGACAGTAGCTACATTTCCAAATACGCTGACCTCAGTGGAAGGTGGACCACGGAATGGAATCAGGTTACAGTTCTGACCTGACATTTTCCTTGTCTATACTTTTTTTGTTTGTTTCGTTGGGGGGGGGGTATTGTAAGCATCTAGTGCAGTGGTTCTCAATTTTTGGTTCTTCATTTGTTTTGGACTTCTGCTCCCAGAAGCCCCAGCCAATTTGGCCAACAATCAGGAACTATGGAAGCTGAGGTCCAAATCATCTGGAGGACTAAAGGTAATCTAGTGCATTCTTTTCCAAAAAAAACTGATCCTGCAGATACAGTCTTTGACTTTTACAGAAAAGGGAGGGAAAAAAACAGAAAAACTGAGTTGAAGATGGCAGCTGTGCTCACTCTGCAAAACTCCAGAAACCCTGACACATTAGACAGGATCATTCCTTATTTGTCTGGTCACAGCACAATGGCATTTCTTTCATTTCTCCCTCCATGTTTGTTGCTGTTATCTGCCTTCGAGTTGACTTTGACTCATGGCAGCCCTGTGAATGAGACACCTCCAAAGCACTTTCTCCTCAACAGACCCTGCTCAGGTTTTGCAAATCTAGGGCCATGACTTCCTTGATTGAGTCTATCACCTACTATGCAGTCTTCATCTCCTACTACTGGCTTCCACCTTTTTTATATACCGGTAATCATTTTATTAACAAGCAAACAATTAAATACAAAACACAAACACAATTAGTCAAGACATAATTATAAATATACATGCATACATTTAAAACACAAACATATTAATGACAAACAGATACAAATACTTTTCCTGACGCTTATATATAAGGTTAAGGTAGACTTCCTGGTTGAAATCACCTTATATTAAATTAATATTCCTGCTCCTTTTCTGTAATTCTATTTTGAGAACTCCTAAGTCTTCTTCTCATTATCTTCCTATAATAAAGATAGATTTATTCCTAATTCATCACCTTGGTTCACTGTAAAGTTCTTGTTTATTAAACCAATACTGATATATAACAACAAATTAACTCTAACATTTTGGTTGTTTGAATCATTTTACTGACTTTCAAGAGGATAACAGTTTCTAATAATCAGATTCTATTCCTTAATTACTGACTGGCTCTCATATTTTCGAACCAGAGATCATTCATTCTCTATTTTTCCCATTGATTTATCTTGAATTAAAGCAGTTAATTTATCCATATGCATCATCTCCCAAACTTTAGGCATCCATTCTTTGATAATTGGTACTTCTCTTTGTCCCCAGTATCTAGCATAAATTATTCGAGCTGACGTTATAAGATACAAAATTACACGTCCATGTTTCTTTTCCTTTTCCTTGTCCAGATCTAAGGTCATATTTAGTAAGTAAAATTCAGGTTTAAATGGGAGCTGGAACTGAAATATATCTGTTGTCTCATGTATGCCTTCCCAAAATGCTACAGCTCCATTACATTCCCACCACATATGAAAGAATGTACCTGGGTGAATCTGACATTTCCAGCATTGTTCAGTTCTTGTTTTATATATGACCTTATGTCTTGTGGGAGATAGGTACCACTTATGCAGAGTCTTTAGATAATTTTCTTTGAGATCCTGACAGAGGATGAACCTATTTGTAAACTTCCAGCTTTTTTCCCATTCTTCTAGATTTATAATTCTTCCCACATCTTGAGACCATTTGATCATAACCTGTTTTATTACTTCTTGTTTTAATCCCTTTCGTTGAGGATCTTGTAGTACTTCACAATGTGATGTCCTTTACCGTCTGTCATGATAATATCTAGTTCAGTTTTAGTGATCTCAAATCGCTCTGCTTTTTTATTGATTACGAATCTTTTGTATAATTGTAAATACAAGAACCAATTATGTACCGTTCCTTATGTTTCTAGTTGTTCTTTTGTTTTAATTTTGAGTTCAACATTTCCATCTTTGATTGCTTTTCCTGCTAATAGGTCTTGATATCTTATCCAAGGTTTGTTGTCTCATCTTGATCTACTCAATAAGGCCTCCTGTGGGGAGGTCCAGAGTTATATTTTTCTATAAAATATCTTTTTAATTTTAAACCAAACCTGGAATAGTGTTCTCCTTATACAATGATGTGTGCAATCTTTATTTTCCTTAAGTTTATTGTAGACCATAAAGGCATGGAAACCAAATTTAATATTGTCTCTTTCTAAACTCAAAAGTCTTTCATCCTTCAAGTTGATCCAATCCTCTAGCCATATCATGGAGCAAGCATAATAGTATTTTTTTAAATCAGGCAGGGTCAGGCTTCCTGTATCTTTTGAGTCAATCATAGTGGGCCATCTAAGTCTTGGTTTTTTACCCTGCCATAGAAATTTTATTTCTTTTTTCCATGGTTCAAAGCACTTTTCATTGTGGATTATTGGAATGATTTGAAAAAGATACATAAGCTTTGGTAAGACATTCATCTTAATTAGGGATATTTTTCCCATAAGAGATATCTGGAATTTAGACCATTTTTGCAGGTCCTTTTGTATTTCTTTCCAGATTTGGTTGTAGTTGTTTTCAAAAAGGTCTACAGTTATTTTTATGTTTATCCCTAAATATTTCACTTTTTCGATCTTAAAGCCTGATTTTACTTTCAAAAATTCTTCTTCTCTCTTTGGCAAATTTATTGTCAAGACGGCTGTTTTATCTTTATTAACAGTGAGACCGGCTAACTGACCATGTTCCTTTAATGCAAACAACAATTTGGCAATGTTTTTCAATGGATCTTCTAGGAAAAACACTACGTCATCCGCAAAGGCCTTGTATTTATGGGAGTGACCTTTAATCTTGATACCTTGGATATCCTCATCATTGTTAATTTTATTTAGTAAAATCTCCAGCAATATTATGAATAGTAGTGGGGAGATGGGCAACTCTGCCTGGTGCCTTTTTCTATTTTTATTATTTCTGGGTTTGGGTTTTTTGTTTTTGTTTTTTACCATAATTTGCGCAAGTTGTTCTTTATATATTGATGAGATCCATTTAACAATTTCGCCCCATATTCCATTGAGAAATTACCTCCAACAAAAAAATCCAGTTCACTTTATCAGTCGCCATTTTGGCATCTAAAAATACCATCGCTAATTGTTTCTCGTTATGCTTTTTGAAAAATTCTATGGCATTCAGAACAGTTCTCATATTGTTCTTAACATACCTCCCAGGCAAAAATACATTTTGATCTTCTTGCACTATGTGTTGTAAAAAAAATGTTTAGTCTTGTAGCTAAGATTGTTGTGAAGATTTTATAATCGACATTGATTAAAGAAATAGGTTTATAATTCATGATCAACCTGGGATCTTTCCTTTCTTTGAGAATTAATGTTGAATTCCTCCTCTAGGTATCTGGAATGCTGTTTTTATGTATATCATTAAATGTCTTCTCCAAAGGAGAGAGTACAACTTCTTCAATTTTTTTAATAGTAAAGAGCCGTAAAGCCATCTGGCCCTGGTACTTTGTCTGGTTTCATTTTTTAATCACCTCTGAAATTTCTTTCTCAGTGATGTTTTGGTTTAGCTCTTCCTTCTGATTTTCCATCTGTTGGATTATCTTTTGTTTTCCCAAATATTCTTTTATCATCAATTTTCTGTTATTATCCTTATTGGTGTTTCTGTATAGCGTTTCATAATATGTTTAAAAGTCTGTTTGATGTTTTCTTGGTTTGTATAGGTCCTTTCTTCTATTCTATTATTTTATTCTATTATTTCGGTTATAATCTTTCTATTTTTTACTTTTCTTAGTTTGTTTGCTAAGATTTTACTAGGTTTATTTCACAATTCAAAGTGTTGTTGTTTAACCCTTTATATTTTCTTTCCCATTCTTTCATATTTAGATTTTCCAATTGATGTTGCAACTTTTTTATTTCATATTTTAGACTTTTATCACCTCCATTTCTCCATTCTAATTCTTTACAATTTAGTTCTGTCATTATTATTTTTTCTTCCTATCTCTTCTATTTTCTTCTGCATTTAATCAGATTAAGATCCCTCTTGCAAGTTTTACTTGCATCCCAAATTGTTTCGTGAATAATCTGTTGATGCATTTTCCTTAAAGTATAGATTAAGTTCACTGTTGAGTTTGTCCACATACTCTTTTTTTTCAATATATGACTTTTTAATCTCGAGGTAAATTCAAGTTATCTTTCTCTTATTTCCAGTATGATTTGTAGTGGTCTGAAAAAATCTTAGGTGAGATATCCATTTTGTTTATTTTATGTTGAAGAGGTTTGGATGCTAGGAATATATCTATCCTGGACATTGAATCTGAGAAAAATGTACAGCCATATGAATTTCCATACTTCCAACGCTACACATCGGATAATTCATATTCCTCCATCATTTAAAAAAAAAAAGATTTGGGTAGTTTGTCCAAATGGGAGACTATAATGCAGTAATTGAACCACGACTAGACAGAATCTCGCATACAAATAAAATAATTAAGAAGCATCAGAGCAAACTACTGGCTTCCACCTTTCCAAGCATTATCATTTTTTTCTAGCGAGTCATGCCTTCTCATGATGTGGTGTACTCCACATTAATATTTGAAGTCACTTTTATCCCATGAACATGAAGCAAAACTCATTAACAAAGAGCACAGTAAGTGATCAAAGAAATGTTTCTCAGGCTTGTCGTGTGTGCCTGTGCGTATGCTCTTGTAACATCTCAGCTGGAGGACTGCTAGGTGCTTTATGTGGGACTATCTTTGAATATGATTCAGAAAGTTCAGTTAGTTCAAAACAGAGTTACTAGTTTGCTAATTTGAACTAGTCAATATAATCAGGCAATGCTGGTGCTTCTAGTTCATAGTCAGGCCCGTTGAAAGTGTTGTGTTGTCCTTTAAAGCTCTGAGCTACCTTTTGCCAGAGTATCTTAAAGAACTTCACACCCCATAAGCATTTGGCTGGACACCGAATCCATCTCCAGAAGCCTTCCTATGAATACTCCAATCAAAGAAATTAGCTGAGTGGCAAGAGAGTGGTCTTTCTCAGTTGAGATGTCTTATATATGAAATGTCCTCCTCTACTCTGGCACATGGCAAAGACCTTTCTTTCCTCTTTTAAGGTTGCATGGCTTATTAAATCTTTCCCTGTGCTGTTTTTACTGTACTACATTTTAACATATTTGGGGGGAGGTGGTAACTATACACACGGGTACACACCCTTCAATCAGATTTTTCTGGATGCTGCTGATTGTCAGATCAATCTATTTTCTGGCCCAGATATAAGACAGGCATTAGTTTTAACATTTTGGTCTATGACCTTTGCCAGGAACTGCACAGAAGAAATATATGCTCATTAATTTTATAGGATTTCTCAAGGGCTTTGATACCACTGACCAAAATATTCTTCTAGACCACATGGGTGGAGTGGGTTGGAGAGAGCGACTGGCACAGTTTTCAGTGGTTGCCAACTTTTCTGGAGGGTTCATTCCAAAAGAAGATGCTGAGGAATACTGCTATGGTATCCCTCACATCCTATCCGCCATGGTATTTAACACATTCATGAAACCTCTGGAGGAGATTCTCTTGGGTCTTGGAGTTTGGTGCCATAAACATGCATCATTAGATCACACCCTCCTCTATCTGTCCTCTGCATCAAGAAAGATGCTCATTTACTGAATTGTTATCTGTTATTGATGCAGGGCAAAAAAAAAAAGGTTGAAATTTAATATAGACAAATATATATCCAGATAGATATATTTAGAATGCAGAAAGGCAGATCAGGGAATTGGGGTTCACTGTATTTCAAATGGAGCTGGACTCCAAAACATCCAACCCCTGCACAAGTACAACACAATCTAATAATGACATGATATTCAGGCAGTTACTGAAAACACAAATGCATTTTATTTACAGTAAGTCTTGCAAGTTTTGGCGAGAAAGTCTGACATACTCAACTTGAATAAAATAATCATTGTCAGCCACCTTGCTTTCCACCAAGTCCACACATTTAAACAACCAGGTCACAGATTATTCTCTTCTGCCTTTTAGATAATTATATGAACTTTTCTTATTACACTGCTTTGGGTCTCATATTGGGAGAATGGTGGGATATAAATCAGACACAAGGTCACTCATTGTAGCAGATCAGTTTTTGTTACCAGACTGACTTTAGTAAGCTAGATAACCTTGGTTATACAGTGATTGTTTTCTTTTATGGCACACTTTCAATGATTTTTGGTTTTGATAGTTATCTGCTTTGTTTTAAGAGGGTGAGGAAATTGAAGAAGAAGAGGAAGAGATTAAAACGTCTGTAATAAATGAACAAACAAACTGCCAGGCAATCACTGGGATAAGCGATTGTATGGAATGCAAACAAAGCAGTAGTTAAGAATAATTCCTCAGAGGCTACAATTTAAAAAAAAAATAGGGGTATCTCTCAGAAAAAGGCTAATTGTGTGACCAGCATAATTTGTCAAACAATATTGTAGGTATCATGGCAACAAAGCTAAATGTAGGCTGCATACATTTAAAGTGCTATTAATTTTCAAAGATCACTCACGCACATTAAAAAAATAAACTCACAGCTGTTGAGAAAAAGCATTAGCGATGACTCAATTAAACACAGGTCACCCAAATAACTTTTGGGGAAACACAACTAGATGATCAATAATGTTTAAAGTACATGCTGCCTCATATAATTACTTTTTTTTTAAAGTTACCCTATATTCCAGAAAATTACATAGATATTCAAGTCTGAATTAGAAGTATAATGCAAAAACATTCTGGTTTCTAGAAAACTGTTGTATGTGTGGGTGTGGAGGGATGGTAATTGCAGTGAAACAGCTGATGAACCACCAAGTAGTTTTTCTCTTCATCAGATTTCAGTTCCATCTGAGAAATGCAGATTTCAAATTGCTTATGAATACACTAATAAACAAGGAATTGTCCTGAACATCTGTAAGTAAACTATGAAGAGATATTTCATAGTGAATGAACATCACAGGTTTCACATAATGACTGCCAAGAAACATGTATTTGTGTATTTAGTCAAATACACTGGAAATAGCTCAAAAAACATATCCATTGCAAATGCCTTTTTCACATTTGCATCTGTACAACAATTTACTGTGATCAAAAAATAATTCCCTATCGGGGTAGTTATTGGCTTCGGAAATCTGAGCAGCCCAACAGCTCCTTCAGTTCAATGCAACATGCCATCTATCTTGGCAACACAAATAGTGATGTATATAACCATTCTTACAATAAAAATACATCACAAAGCATATTAATGCATTCCTAGTTTTGGCTAATGATCTGCTAGAATTAAAATTGAGGCCAAGTAAACTATGAAAGGGTTAAAGTGAGTGGTTGCTATAATTTAACATATGAATGATCATACTTCCAGGCACAGCTTGTACTAAATAAGGCGCTTTTGTGTCATTTGATAATAAAACACTCTCTTTTATTAAGATATGTTCTGGGAGGTCTGTTGCCCCAAGTGGCATGATCAGACAGATATGCTCCAACATCCCTGGCTGCAGTGACAATGGGACACATCTCTTGGATCCTAAGCAGGATTGGCTGGTTTAAACCAGGATGGTTTATGTCATGGTTTAACTATGGCTTCATATGTTCCATATGCCATTATTCTCAATTTACTATGTACTTGTTTGTTTCTAAGCATCACAGGATTTCATTCACAGGCTTACCATCTACAACCCCCCCCCCAAAAAAAACCCAGCCTTACCTGAACAAACTTCCTCATAGGTAGGATGCGGGGTGTGTCCACCTGCATAACCAACTTGAGTTGAGTAGACTCCTTTTTGCCTCCAAAATTTCCTCTCTGCTCCCCAGAAGCAGCCCATCCCTGCATGCAACACAAATATTATTACTATTATAAAAGAATTTGCAAGTAACCTTTCTATTCAAAAACTGAATGTTCAAGGCAACATACATTAGAGTTACAAATATATTGATAAACAGTTTATGCAACAATAATATAAAACAAAAGCATAGCATTTCTGTTGTTGTGTGCCTTCAAGCTGTTTCTGACTAATGGTGATCGCATCTTGGAGTTTTCTGGGACTGAGAGAATGACTCAAACCCAGTGGGTTTGCATGGCCAAGTGGGGGATCGAACCCTGATCTCCAGAGTCACAGTACAATGATCAAGCAACTACACCAGGGGTTGGCAACCTTTCCCCTTTAAGGGCCGAGGGACTTCAGCTCCCAGAATCCCAGGAGCTATTGGCCAACATGACTGAGGCTTCTGGGAGCTGAAGTCCCTCGGCCCTTAAAGGGGAAAGGTTGCCTACCCCTGAACTACACCATGCTGGTTCACATGTATAGCAATAATAAAAACCACAGACCTAAAAACAGGTTTCATCAGGGTACATTTGTAAATATCTTAGGAAACAGAAAAGGTTTCAAACTGGGGTTAGGCAAGATATCATTCCATATGGAGCAACAAGATTTTGCCAGAGAGTAGTGACCTACCCCTTTCAAAGGACCAGAAGGCATGTTCATAGGATTCTGATGTCAGAGGCCTGAATGCAGAATAGCACAAGAACTGTCCAGAAGGTTGCTAGAACTAGAAGCTGATCTATTGGATTGTTGCACTGTCATGGCCAGGAACCCAAGGCCCTTGGAGACAGAGGTGTCCAGTAGCATGGATGCCCTGCAAGTATCTGAAATAGTTCCCATTCCTGAACAGGGGTCCTCTGCTTTGGATCTTACACTCTGCTTGTGAGACCTCCAAACTTTCTGCTGTCCTCTATGAGTGGACCTCAGATGCCTTTAGAGAACAAAGGGAACCCAAGAAGCAACCCCAACCAGCAATCCATTCCTTGAATCACACACACCCTGGAGAAGGTCAGGGCTATAGGTAAAGCCAGTGACTCTTTAGTAGAGACAGGAAGTAACTTGTTAAAATCAAATTATCAATTGAGGATGAAAATTTGTAACAAAATGGGGAGAATTATTTACATTTATATTTTTAACTGAAGGAATTGCTTTTCATTGGATTTCAGCTTTAACTTAATTCCAAAATCATCTTATTAATGAAATGGGAGGTAGAGCTAAAGAACCAATACATTTAAATTTTCCCAGTTGTTCCTTTACCCAAAGCCTAGTTTTCTTGAACTTTTGCAGAACTACTTCTTATTTTTTGTTAATCTCTCAGGGTTGGTGAATTACTTTGTTTAGGTCACAAAATTCAAACCACTTGTTTCAGTTCATGATTATAATATAGCAGCTTAGATAACCCTGAGATCAAGAGATTTCAAACCCATGAATAGTAAGGGCAACTTGGAAAGGGGCTAGTCATCTTTGTATTCCGGTGATCTTCTTGTATTCTACACCTGACATCTGAATTTTGAAGCTTCATTCTGGAATGTCTGCTGGGATCCACATGGGGATCAGTAAAAGAAAGAAGTCAAGGTAAGGAGATAAGATTACAAGGGAAGGGGAAAGGAAAACCAAGAGAAGGCTTTTTGATGGTGAGGATGGGAAATTGGATTTTCAAAAATTCATGCAGCTGTTGCCTTCCCCCCGGAAGCTCAAAGTGGGTGGAGTGAGCAGGTGGAAAATCACAGGTGGCATTTTTCATTTTCAGTTTGGGAAGCCTTTTGCTGCAAGCATTTAAACAGAAACATAGCAATTTCCCCAGTCTAATTTAAATGCAAGTGAATTGGGTTTTAAGTTTATTTTACTAAACACACAGACCCTTTTCTATGAACGCCCCTACATCTGCTCCAGACACTGAATTTGTGGGGTGGGAGCTTTCAGAAGGACATTCCTAGCCAGCCTACCAAATGCTGAGAGTGGCTCCAGGTCAGTGCTGGAGCAATGTGACTATAGCTGCAGAATTGCTCTCCATGGTGCTGAAACATTGGCCAAAGTCCTTGGCAGCAGTCCTGAATCAGCTCCATCCTGTGCCTGCTCCTATTAGCTGCCTCACATCATGCCTCTGAGCCACTACCCAGAGTTGTTGTTGTTGTTGTTGTTGTTTTTGTTTCTAGTAACCCTAAGGTGAACTTTTTCAGGATTTTCTCTGCAAGATTTGTTCAGAAGGGATTTGCCATGGCCTTCCTCAGAGATTGAGAGAGTGTGACATGCCCAAGATCACCCAGTGGGTTTCCATGGCAGAATGGGGAGTTGAACCCTGGTCTCCAGAGTCCTAGTTCAATGTTCAAACCACTGCACCACACAGGCTCCCCTAATGGCAGAACCCCTAACAGACCAGAACAATTCATGCAACGGCTGGGGGCTTCTCCATTTAGCCTAACTGGCTCAACATTCCTCACACAATAGTTTAGATTTCTACTAAACTAGATTCCTCCTCCTGAGCAAAGCTTACAATGGAATCTTCTTTTTACAAGGTGGTCTCATTGGATTTTGGCTCCAAGCAGAAGCTGATCCTGACAGATGTTGGATGCAGAATACAAAAACACCAATGGAATCTCTTAAAAGAAGGCTTTCTAGAAAGCATGGCCTAAAAGTTTCTGCTTCACACCTTCCCAACACACACCAAAAAATGAAGCCATGTGTTAGAATCCTGGTGGTATTCTATCAGATATGTAGTTTAGTGTGGGGATAATGGGAGATTGAGTTAGAGGAGTTAGTAGTCCAGGTGCCTTATCTGCTGACCTTGAGTGCTAGACTCTTCTAGCTGGCAATGCAGAGCTTGTTTTGAGAGAGAAGGGAGGGGTGAACGCGCGGGCTTTTTCACATTCTTTTTACTGGCTGTTGGGAGGGGGAATTTTCAGTCTCAGCTAAATGTCTGGTAGATATGTCTGACCTATGGATCTTCCAATAAAGTTCTGTTGATTCTCAATCAAACTGACTGGTTGGTTGTCTAAAGGTGCTGCTGTCTATTGCATGACAGTATGTTACAGAGCAGGGGTCGGCAACCTACGGCCCGTGGGCCGGTTCCGGCCCAGGACGCCGGACTTA